>JAECUM010095247.1:0-88557 GCA_016617855.1 Megalonaias nervosa | reverse complement strand
AAAAAAAAACAAAAAAAAAAAACCCAACCCCAAATCAAAACAAAACAAACAACGGTATGTGTTTGCAGCTTTGATGAGCTCTTTCCACCAAAATATTTTTAATGCGATTTGACTTCTCTAGATATTTTATTTTACAAGCAACTCGTAATCTATACAAGAATTCATACACTAAATATTAGTTATCTGCGTTATATGGATACGACTAAAATATTCCTGTCTATATTTTGCAGGCCAGTCGTCTTTTCAGCATCGTGTTAGGTTTAAAACTCACTTGCCTTGGAGTCAATAACCCTGAAGTACAATCATATATAAAGATAAAATGGCAACAGGAGGAGAGGAAAATGGTGGTTACAGTCTTGTCGAAGTTGAGAATTTGACGCTAGAAAAGGGTAAGTGATCTATAAGTTCCAATGGAGTATGTCAGTGACTATTTTCATACTCTGTATACTGATGCCTGTAATACATTCATTACACCATGGAATATGTCAGTGACTATTTTCATACTCTGTATACTGATACCCGTAATACATTCATTACACAGTAGGATATGTCAGTGACTATTTTCATACTCTGTATACTGATACCTGTAATGCATTCATTACACAGTGGAATATGTCAGTGACTATTTTCATACTCTGTATACTGATACCTGTAATGTATTCATTACACAGTGGAATATGTCAGTGACTATTTTCATACTCTGTATACTGATACCTGTAATGCATTCATTACACAGTGGGATATGTCAGTGACTATTTTCATACTCTGTATACTAATACCTGTAATGCATTCATTACACAGTGGGATATGTCAGTGACTATTTTCATACTCTGTATACTCATACCTGTAATGCATTCATTACACAGTGGGATATGTCAGTGACTATTTTCATACTCTGTATACTGATACCTGTAATACATTCATTACACAGTGGAATATGTCAATGACTATTTTCATACTCTGTATACTGATACCTGTAATACATTCATTACACAGTAGAATATGTCAGTGACTATTTTCATAATCATTTGTTTCCTAAGGACTGATATACCTAATTAAATATGTCAATTAAGAATTTCATATTTTCATAGTCTTTGTTACATAAGGTTTGACATACCTAAATAAATATGTCAATTAAGAATTTCATATTTTCATAGTCTTTGTTACATAAGGTCTGACACACTTATTCGAATATGTCAGTAAATACCTTGTATTTCGATCATGTTTTCATGTACTTTTGTTAGCTAAGGTCTGACATACCTAATGGAATCTGCTAGTAAATATTTTCACACCATGCATACAGATGTTTTTAATATATTTGTTAGAAAGGAAAGACAGTAAAGACTGTGTGAATTAGCAATACAACAGCCAGTGGGAAACACAACAGAGTTGGCTAAGCCCAAATATGGAATTAGTAACCTATAAAGTATAATATAAACCCATAAGCTTGGGTTCTGGTAATTCGATATTCCAACTTGCCGCAATGCAAGTCTTTTCATTGGTAATGCGTGTACCCTTTCACCATGACACCGATTGTACTGGCTTTCTCTAAGATGACATGGTCTAATGGTTATACACAGAAGTTGCATTTAGAATTAACAATTTAATATCGCTTTAAAGCGTCAAGTCCTGGGGAGTATCAAAAAGTCACACAAATATAGTATATACAAAAAAAAAATAAAACGAACCCAAAGACAGAGTTCTCATCATCACAAATGCATGTCAAAAATCATGCACAATATGTTTCTTCAAGAAAAACAGTACAACAATAAATGTGAATTAGAATTGCACATAGAGATATATAACAGAGATTAATACCTTACCCAACTCTCTTTGTTCAGTGTAGTGTGTGGCTACATAATGTGTATTCATATGCAGTATGAACCGACCGATAGAGATTGTTATTACGTTGTGACTGGTACGAACATTCTTGTGTCACTGTTGGCATTTAATCTTACAACCGCAATTCTGGGTTTTGTTTTTACCGAGCTTAAATAATTATTTACCTTTATATATAGTGCCAAAATGTCAGCTCTGATGAGAGGTATTAGATTTTTGTAAGAAAAGGGTCAAATATCTATGTATTCTTTTTCTTCCACGGACAATGTTCCGACTACCTTTCTTTGGATGATCTCGATCTAGAAGCTGCTCTTACGGAGTAAGGATATTATGAACACAAAGAAGACTGGTAACGATGACGACGATTTTGTTGATAATAGAGCATCCCCAGACAGATGTATTGTGTTTGTCTCTGGCACAAGTAGATTCAAGAAAACATTGTTTCTTTTAATATAGATTTTATGCATGAGCGTTCTTAAAAGTTTGGACGTGAGACGTCACAGTAATAAAACTTTGTATTTGTATGTTTTCAACTGACGAACATCTAAACCGAAAAGTCTCATTTTTGTTCATATTTGAGTAGAATTACGTTGAGAAACAAAGTGCCTTCAAGTTAAAGTCTCCAAGAACATGTTTTACAAGATCATGTCTTAAAGAAATCCGGTCATCCAAATCCCATAAAATTTAGTCTATATTCTACTTTGTTGGCATAAATCTCAAACTTTTGTCTTTATTAATATTTTTTTTTATAAGCATGTGTGACCAAGAGGGCAGTACAAGACTGCATTGATCGTGTAATTATATGAGGTGCCGTTTTATCATTTTATGCTGTATAATACATTAGATTTATGATATACATAGTCAAGTGGATGATATCATAACTTCACATTCATTATATTATTATTTCTTTCAAATTATTGTTTTATAAAATCAAATGCATGATATCTTAAATTTGTCTAATGAATGATATATATTCCTTCAGAATTCAGTGAAATGTGCTTGATATAGGCGGTATTTCACAATATTAAAAAGAGAATTTTAGTGTGAAGAAAAAGTTCGCGACTGAAACTTAAATTTGAGACTTTCCTGTACACTATGCACGATATCTTAAATTTGTGTAATGAATAAATTTGGGAATTTCCTGTACACTCTTTCAATTAAGATTTTTCAGAATATTCACGTACTACATGTTTAAAATTCTATAGGGCGCTGGGTAAGGGCAAATATACACATGAACATAATTTGGGGACTGTCATAGCCACAAAATATTCATGTGCCATCCCTTCAATATCGATTGATGGCGCTTAGCACTTTTAAATCAATAAGACAGGGGAGGGAATTGTGATCTATATATATATATATATATATATATATATATATATATATATATATATATATATATATATATATATATATATACTTTTGGCTAATTGGCTAGAGACGGAATACAGTATGTTATTCCTAGGTCAGAAGGAGATATCAAAGTTTCATCTGTATATGTTATAATAAATATTCTATATAAAAAAATGTTGATCAGTTTAGAAACTCATATGGTCAAGTTATAAAATCATATACTCAGGTCATATGCTGTATCTAAGGTATCATAAAATTCGTTAAGTTATATATATATATATATATATATATATATATATATATATATATATAATTGTTGTATCATGATACATTAGGATTTATGATATAATGGATTGGAATATATCTTATTTTTATATTGTCAAAAATTAACAACATATTCAATTAATTGATATAATAAAATGATACCACAAGATAAATATAATATTATAAAATTTGGAAAAAGGTAAAATGGCGCCTCATCTTACCAGGTCTAATGTGGTTCGATGACCAAACTATTTCGATTTATATACGTATATTACAAACACGGTATTGTTTTGACATGTGTAAAAACTAAAGTTTCAATAATCGCCCTACCCACCCTACCGTCAACCAGGGTTATTATCTAGTACAATAATATGCTATTATTTTGACATGTGTAGAAGCTAGAGATTAAACAATATCCCATCCACCAAACCGTCAACCACGGTTTGTATCCACCATAGTACATGCTATTAATTTGATCTGTGTAGGAGTTAGAGATTAAATACTCACCCCCACTCGCGCAACCGTCAACCAATGTTCATAAACTCATTTAACACCTTGACCTCCAGGCGGTTCGATGTCGGTTCGACCAGATCACACCCACATATATATATATATATATATATATATATATATATATATATATATATATATATATATATACATACATACATACACACACACACACACACACACTTGGGTTTATCAAATTATGATCACTCCCATGATATATATATATATATATATATATATATATATATATATATATATAGATAGATAGATAGATAGATAGATAGATAGATAGATAGATAGATAGATAGATAGATAGATAGATAGGTAGGTAGGTAGATAGATAGATAGACATTATTTCGACTGTATGTCATCGATTCTATAGATCAGTCATGAATTTCCACTGATTATTCACTTACGATGTAAGAAAATAACGATATAAATATTAATAATTCCCGTTTTCTAAAAGAATTGAACATGGTTCACAATTTAATTGCATTCCATTCTGCTTCCCACGCCGTTTCTCTTATTCATAAACGACAGAATACACATGAATCTGGAATGAGAGAGAATACTTATTTGGGCTTCATGAAAACCCTTGAAACTTAAGTTACACCAAGTAACCTGCTATAACATGGATTGTCTTAACGGAAAGTTTACACTTTCCTTGGGATTTATATACAGTGTTGATAATATCAGAGATACAAAGTAGCAATGTGAGAAAGCTTGCCAGTAGCTTCTCGTGGGTCGGTGGTTCTTTCCGGAGTTTTACGGGGTCTTCCTCCACCATTTATACTGGCCGCCATGTATAGCCTATCTTGTGCTGAAAAATGGCGTTAAACCCTACAACAACAACAACAACAAAGTAGCAATAGCCTTTCTACACTATAAGGTAAATTTCTTGTTTACGAGACGCACACACACACGCTGTAATCCATTTAATGCTTGCTTTGTTGTTGTTGTTGTTGTTTTTATATATTAAACCTATAATTAGGTTCTAAAACAAAATATCCGAAGGGTGCCCCCCCCCCCCCTCACCGTGTTTATTGGTCCGGCATCAAACAAATCGACCAACAGAGAAACATGGGGATTGACAACAACAAAAATACCCTTTGGTAATTATCCGTTAACCCCCTCCCCCTTCTCTTAGTTAATATTCCTGACGCAAAAGAAAGAAAAAAAAGTCTTACTGGCAGGTAATAGACAAAAGTCAAATATCAACTTCGGTGCGATTAGCAGTTATAATCATTGAATCTCTCAGGCAATAGATTAATCTTTTCAAAAGGATGAAACTCTATTGACGGCGGTGCACAATTACTGACAACCCATGCATATATATATATATATATATATATATATATATATATATATATATATATATATATATATATATATATATATATATATATATAAAGATCGTATTTATTCAAAGAAGCAATGGGTTCAAAATAATGAAATAACGAAGTAATATTTCGATTTATCGACAAGTTATTTTTGAAATAATGATATTGTTTGGTTTCATACATAATAATAATTCCATTCAATAAGATATGTCGTTATTTCGATGTAGTACTTCTTTTTAAAATATACAACTTAAAGGGCGTAGTAGTTTTACAAACATATCGATAAGAATGATTTCGTATGCATAAGAAAAGAATTCGCGTCAGTTACTCTTTGTTAAAGACCGCGCCGGTGGCCAAGTGGTTAGAGCGTCCGCCCAGGATGCGGGAGGTCGCGGGTTCGAACCCCGGCCGAGTCATACCAAATACTTATAAAAATGGCACTAACAGCTGCCTCGCTTGGCGCTCAGCATTAAGAGGTTAGTGTTAGGACTGGTCGGCCTGGTGTCAGGAGAATGTGACTGGGTGGGATATCATGGATTTTTAACGTAGCTTTAAACAATTTTTCAGTCATATCGTTACGATGTCTGCAGTGAGGTAGTTTATAGTGATGTCTAGCACTGGGGCATCATGCCTCAGGCATGTAGCATGATGTCCCACCCACTCATATTATCTTGACACTAGGCCGACCTGTCCTAACACTAACCTCATAATGCTTAGCGCCAAGCGAAGCAGCTGTTAGTACCATTTTTTATAAGTCTTTGGTATGACTCGGCCCGGGTTCGAACCCGCGACCTTCATTATCCGAGGCGGGCACTCTAACCACTAGGCCACCAGAGAGGTCAATGATTTTAAAGATATGATTCAGTAACAAGACATGATGCATGATGACAGCAGTTCTAGTATACGCTAAAATACCGCAGTAATAGGCATGACGTCATAGTATCAGTCGTATTCATCATTACCTGTGGTTTCTGAGTTATGGGACGCGGTAGTCGGCATGAAGCAGTAATAGACATGACGCGGTAATAGGACGTCGTAGTCTCAATCGAATCATCTTTTATCATTGCCTAGCTATAGTTTCCGAATTATGATATTGGGCATTACACATTCACGTTTAGGTGACGACAACAATTACAAAATGTGTTCGCTTGGCTGTAAATTTCATTCGCTGTTTCAAGTGTCTGGAAGAGGCTTTTGCCTAAATTTGGACATTTTTATTTTAATTTGCAATTTAATTTAAGTAGAAGTTTTGTATTATGTACCCTGCAATATATTGCAAAACTTTATATTTATACCAAGACAGATTGTAATTTGCTGTAACAATAGTTTGCTCAGTTATTAAGCTTACCTAGAATAAACAATGCCAGTACAAAATTTCTTAATCACAGTGTGTGTAGTTTTATGGAATTATTGTAAAACGTTGTGCTTTTACTTGAAACAGTTATTATTGTAAAACGTTGTGCTTTTACTTGAAACATTTACTTGAAACAGGATCATAACCAGTGAGAAAAGTATGCCAATTTCATAATCGGATGATTATGTCCACATGAAATACTGTGTAATATCTAACTGGAATTTCAAAACCCTTATAAATGCCGTTGATAATACCTACGAATTTATATTTATGGTTTTCGCATCTTAATTACGGATATAAATGTTGACGCTTTTTTTAAAGAGGACGTGAAAATATATATACAATGTAGCGTAACTGGAGAACGATCCACTGGGAAAGGGTATTTTGCGATAATCAGAGGGCATCTCAAACTACTCTGTCTGTCTGTCTGTCTGTCTGTCTGTCTGTCTCTCCAAAGAAACTTACAGACACTATGCACTTTACTTGTCAAAGAGTTGCGGTGAAGTTCCGGAAAAATATGAAAGAAATGTGAAGAAAAAGAATATAATTACGAAAGTTGTTTTGTAAATTTCGCGTTTTCTCTTTAAAAAAAAAGTGAAATTGATGATGGTTCATTTACTTCCTCTGGCGGCAGTCTCTCATATATGGACAATTAGGTGATGTCGCATCAGGCCCGGTCCTAGGGCAAGGCGAATGAGGCAACCGCCTTGGTCCCCGCGCTAACTCGCAATGCAAATTTTTTTGCTTGGGGCCACGCGCTCATCGCTTGCTGCCTTGGGTCTCGCATGCTGCCTTGGGCCCCGCACATCCTAGGGCCGGGCCTGTGTCGCATGACTGAACTAAATACAACAATGATCACATTGATGCGCGTTTGACATGTAAGGAGCATTTGTTTGTCACTGTTGAGTTTCAAATCATTTATTAGGATAACTGTATTTGGTAAATTGGTAAATTGGTAAATTCTTGGCAAATTATTCTCCCTTGTAATTTTTGTTTGTTTGTTTGCTTAATCGACTTCGCCTATTTCATCTACATTAGTAATTTTCAGTTTCTTTTCTAAAACGTTATTGGTTCGTGTCGATGCAATACACGTTGATATAATCTTTTTAAGAGAAAGTCTCTTTTCAGGAGAAAAGTGCAATTTTCGTGTGGAATTATCTTATTTCACGAAAAATAACCCGTAATCGTCCAGGAAAAATGTTAATTTGCTTGAAAATGTGCAATTTTCATACAATGTAATTTCTTAACGAAAAGGTATTAATCTTCTTTATTAACCAGTGATTTATTTTCGTGAATATGGCGGACTCATCATAACAAATTATTCATGAAAATTTGTTATTTTGTATATATACTGCCAGTATGCACACGTGTAAAGTGAAAAAAGGAGATTACTTTCCTCCCAAAGATAGTCACTTTCTTCGCAAAAAGTTGTCTTCATTACGGCAATGACGTGCACGACATTTGCTTAGTTGATTCTTTGCTATTTACTGACATGATAAAATGGTGCAAGACTTTCCTTTATAGAGAAATAAAACTCGACATATATGGAGAATTATATATCTGGTGTTCTTATCTTGAAACTTGTGAAATAGTTCTCACGGAAAAGGATATAAATTAACACGAGACACACTGCACAAAAAGTGATAACCTCAGACACATTCAAGGTGTCAAGGTTTAAATCTCTTTACAAATTATTACTTAGATCGTTTCAGGATTTTATCAGGAGTTTGCACATAACAGCATTAACAACAATGATAAAATTTGGTTAAAAGCTGACGATGTATTTTTGTTTTATATTATAAAGTAGCCTAATTTACTAATAAATGCAATCTTTAAAAGATAAACCTGTGTGTAATCTGTTTTCCGTTATGTTTGTCTGATATTTTCATTCATCCCAGAGAGAGATGTAGTTGATTACGCGCGTTTCTTCAAAACTCGATACTCAAACTCTGTCAGAATAAATCGCTACCGCTGTTTTGACCCCTGTGTCATGTAAACTTTAATACATCAGGCTTCGCGGATTTGTAAATAAGTACGTTTCTCCATGTTGCATATTTCCGCCAGCGTTCTTGTCAGTGCAGATGTCATAATCCAAGGCAGGCATCCCAATGTGAGAAAATGCAGCCGACAAGTAAATGAATGAAGACATTTACTAACACGGATTTTCATTGAAATCCTCAGGGTAGCACACACATATAGGGTAACGACTAAATGTTGAGTATGACAGGAAATGTTAGTTGAATGATTTATTATTGTTATTTAGTGAATTTCATTCACCCGCCCCTCCTCCCCCTTTTCCCCGTTTGCACGGCCAACGCTAATAATATGGTTAAAGAACTTTTCAAAGAATGAAAGAAATGACATTCATCACGTTAAATGCTTTATATTTTCAAGAATTTGTTTCGGCTTTTATTGCATTTTGAAACGAAACTGAAATTTTCAAGTGATACTGTTGTAAATTAGCGAAGTGTTTCTAATTTTGTTATGGTTTTGTTAACAAAGGGAAGTTAAATTGACTGTTTTAGTGTGCAATCATGCTTTATTTATAGCTGTACTCATTAAAGTCGACAGCCATTATTATGTTTGCAAAACCGGTAGTCTATCCATTATTTCATCGTTTTGACTCAAATCCCGATTGTTTTTTTAAAAAATGTTTTTTCCCTCATTTGTTGGTGTATTCCCGTTTTGTGCACAGTTATTACGAGGTAGTGGGATGAAGACCTTTACTCTATAGCTTTCAAGCAATGACACAGAGACTGAGTTACTTAATGTAAGGATGAACCCCATGTCTTAATTTGTCTTGTCCATTTCTGGAGGACTATACGAGTAATACACGCACGAGTGCACGTACGTACCATGATTAAAAAAGAGGGACAATAGCAGTTTCCACACAGAACCTGTTAACACACTATTATTGGTATCTTCAGTTTACTAAAATACTGTACAGAACTATAATAGTGTGATTGCTGGGTCTGTGTGATGTCTGCTGTAAATCTCTCTTGTAATAATAATAAAATGATGACGCCATTACGACGATTGTAATGGTCAGATATTTAGTATTTAAATTATACATGTATAGTATTTTTATGTTGACGTGTATCAACGTTTATATTATGCATTATTTTAATGTTTATATCACGTAAATGTACAAGTTATTTTAGTATTTTAATATAAATATACATATGCAAATCTAGTAATGTATACGACGACAACCACTACGACCATTGCAATTTTTTGACAGTTAAATTTAGAACAATAGAATAAATATAATAAATTTAACAGGAATGAATTTTTAAAGTCATAAATATAATTAATTATATTATTATCAATGTATTAATACTTACACACTGCTAATGTACAAGTTATTTCATATTTTAATATAATTATATATGTTTAATATTTTGTGAAGATGTGTATTAATGTTTATATTACTTTATTTCCACAGCCGACGAATCCTCCTTGTGCATCTCTATTGTCGTCTGCCAAGACAAGATAGTCGTCCTAGACGACAATTCGTGGAAAGTCCAGATTTATGGACTCCACGACGGAAAATTCCTGGCCACGTCAGACGGACTGGAGTCACAACCACGTGACCTGTGTCTGATGGACGCCATGACAATTTGTATCCTTGATAACGATGGTCAGATAAAAATGATGTCCATTGATTCTACAGATATGTCACATGTTTTAAAAACGACCAGGAGTCTACGTCTACAGGGAGTATTGGATGCATATTATGGTGTTGTCAGATTCAAGGATAATCTTGTTGTTAGTGGTGTGAAACAGGGCAGGATGTGCTGGTGCATCGTGTCGCTTGATGACGGACATGTCGACACAATTCACCAGATTTGTAAAGGGGAAGGATGGTGTAGTGTGACAACAAAAGACAACATCATCTATATCTCGTGTGATGCTCGTAATTCCCCTGATAATACTGGTGTCTATGGATTCGACATTTTGAATCCCAGTCAATGTAAATATATATACAAACATCTACGTCTACAATACCCGACATCAATCGTTATAAATGAAGACGGGAATATTTTCGTATGTGACAATGGATTCCCTGATGACTGTATTCATCAACTTACAGCTTCATGTCAACTTGTCGCCATTTTCACACAGGGAATTCCATGGGATCCCTGGGCCATGTTCTGGGACAATGGACGTCTGTATGTCACATGCTATATGAGTAGTGACATTACTGTATTCCAACCCGTGTATCAAGGTAATTCATATTTCTTATATTTTATCGACATATAAAACTTTTAATGACGTCGTAAATAAAATTACAAACTTCATTTATTGACAATTCTCAAAGATTTCATTTTAAATTTAGAAAACTAAATGTAAACATGACAGTTTCGTCATGCATAGTTGTCATGCTGACATGAAGTTAGATATAAATAAATAGTATTGTTGTTATAAAATTTATATTATATTCACTCCCATATTGTTAAGTGATCAACATTTATTTGTAATATTTATTTATAACATATTCATTCATATGTATATAAAAATAACACAATTTTTATAGACAAAAATTACCAACGATTAGAGGACGACATTTTGTACACTGTTTATCCACCAGGTGTCGCTTTCATTCTAAGCGCGTGCCATTCAATCCGGTTTCATCTGGATTACAAAGATGGCCGTTGGATGTTTTCACTTGTTCTGCACACCGTATTTCTTGACACGGTTTTAGAATCATTTACAAAAAATTATTTATTGTTTACCCATGTCTACAAATGTCTTTTTTGCTTTAACAATGAATTTCTATTTACGTTTTTTTTTTATAATTGAAAAGTTATACCGCGACATAACCTTCGGTTAAAAAAAAAAAAAAATTTTAAAACTAAACAGATGCTGTCAACAATCAGACAGATGCCCACTATCCTTTACCGCGTTTCCGTTTGCAAGACAAACTTCCAATATTTGCATCACTTAGTTTTAATATTTCTAACACCATTTATAAGAAGAATTGAGCAAAATAAAAAGTGTCCAGAAATAAACGTGCACTAAAGGTATGCAATTACCAAATTTACAGAAATAAAACAAATTATTTAAGACGTTGAACAACAGAACAATATCACAATTTTATGGTAAAATAATGGATTCACACACGTAAAGGAAAATCCCGTGTATTTTGAATACACACAGGATGACAGCTAGAGCCCACTAGTGGCAGGCAGGTTATAAATTTGAAATTAATGAATGAAATGAGCAAGTTTTGTACATTTGTTTCTAAGACCATGACGTTTTTTCTGCCTCCCTCCCCCCTCCGTTTTTATTTATTTAACTCTTTAGTTGGGTATATTGGGAAATCATCCATAATTTTTGAATTTTATCATTGCATTACATTTTTGTCTGAAGTAATCTGTTTCTGTTTGCATCGGAAATCGTGAAATAATATTTGAAACTTTACACTTGTCACTTTACGTAAGGAAATTTTAAGCTTCTGATTTAAAAAAAAATAATGCAATATTTGTTTCTGAGGCAGTTTAACTTTATGATTGTTTAATTTTCAAAAAGAACAAGAATAATTTTTTTCAAGCTAGATTAGAGAGTATTTTTTTTTACCCCCACCCACAACTAGAGAATTATCATAATTTTGCAATGGGGTCGCTAAAAAATTATGAAGGTTGGAGGAAAGGAAGAAATAAAAGAATATCCACCCCACTCACTTTCTATAAATTTTACTTACTTACAAGTTTGAAAATGGGGGGAATAAATTTATAAAAATAAAACAAACATAATTAAATGAAATATTGTAAAGTCTAACTGCTGTTAAATTGATTTTTATTCCATGTAATTGGGATTGAGCACAAATCATGTTGAGCAAGACACTCGAGCTATTTGAGGACACCCACCCACCCACCCACACAGACGGTCATTAAGTCAAATATTAGGCCATGTTATTAAGGAAGATCATGTATATTTAGAATACGTACAGGATACAATACTTGAGCCCACTGATGTCTGCCAGATTAGAAATTTAAATTGATACATGAAATTAGCAATTTTTAAGCAATTATTTTGATGACTTTTTTTGTTGTTTTTTTCTTATTTTTTATTTAATGAAATCTATAGTGGGGCATATAGGGATATATATATTGAAGTATAATTTTTAAACTGTATCAACCTAGATGCAAGTGTAATTTTTTTTAAACACCCCTTCCCCATAACCAGAGAACTATCATATAATTTTGCAGTGGGTGGCAAAAAACGGTTATGAAGGAAAAGAAGGGAAGAAAAGAATATCCACCCCATCCACTTTTATAGATTTTATTTACTGATTTATAAAGTTTGAAAATGTGAGGAATAATTTTATGAAAATAAAACAAACATAATTAATTGAAATATTGTAAAATTAAGTCTGACTGCTGTTAAGTCGATTTTTATTACATGTAATTGGGGTTGAGCCCAGTAGCCTCAAATCTGGTTGAGCAAGACATTCAAGCTATTTCAAAACCACCCACCCACCCACATGATCATTCTGAGATGCTCTCAGTACTTCGCAGGTTGAACAAGAAAGAATTATCTGGTGTTCCTGGAGATGCATTTGGCCAGTAGAGCCCCTGCTGTCTTATGAAAATTGAATTGTTCCCAGACATATATTACTGTAATGTTTAGTTTGTACAGATTTTAATAAATACCTCATTCAAATTCAGTGTCTTGGTGTATTGCTAATTAGCTGGGACAATTTTTCTTTTTCTGTAGGAAGCCATAAAGCTTCAGAAGTCCTAGCGAGCGATGAAAGAAAACAACCTGTCATTGAGGAGACAGCCATACAGATAGGACAGAGAAATGTAAGTACTTCATACATGCATTTCATATAGTTTACCACACTGTGTACTGGTAGCATACTTCCAGTATGACTCCTATCACAATACAGAACTTCTGAAGTGTGATATGGATTAATTATACACCATTAATACTATTCAAGCATTTTTACTTTCAAATCAGGGTCTATTCTACAGTAGATATGAAAAGTTAGGAGGAGAGGTAAATTCCCTCACTATTTGAAAGTCGGGGAGACATTTTATAAATATCACAGTGCATAAATGAAGACAAAAAGGTGGAGCTGGAAAATAACGTTCTTGCTTGTATTTCATTTGGTCAGTTTTTTGGCATGAATTTTGTTATAGCAGTCTACTGCTATATTTATAGATCAGAAGATTTTATGGGATGGCCCATTTTCCATCATCTGATGCTATTCCCAAACTTCATAGAGAATTGCCATGAAACTTTACTGACACATTCATGCCAAGATATAGTTGATCGTAAATGAAAAAGTTGCCACTTGGATATCCAGCGTTGCTACCACAATGGCCATCTTGAAATTCTGAATGGATGATCATATCAGCATGGGATTTTCAATAAAATACTTGCAATGTGAATTTGGTCAGAAATCAAAATGGCATCCAATAAACATGTAGTCATTTTGGTGGCCACTATTTAAATCTTTCTGGTATTCCTTCTTAACAGAAAGTCATATCAACTAGTCAGAGTTTTCTCTGATCTTTCCCATCACATCTTAGATTTTTTGTTATATATGTTTGGGTATGGGTCAGAATGCATTGCCCGTCGAAAAATTGGAATTCACATAAACCACATTAGATAGCTGCTTACTAATAAGCCTGGCAAAATTAAATGGCCTTACGTTCATCCCTATTTGTAAGAATCAGTTGGAAGATAATTCATCTTGTCTAAAATTTCAAATAAAACATTTATGATGTCGTTAATTTGTTCACAGAAGAGATGAAACTAGTGTTGACAAAATTTGACCTAGCACTCTCTAGTTTTCATTGCTGGTGAAATGAGTCTAGCAGCCTATACATCCATGACATCAGAGGTCCCATTTTCATGCGATACCAACAGAAGCCCCCTTCCCAATGGTGTTGTACAAAATATTGAAAATATTAAATAAAAGTCATGTTTGTGAAAAACAATTCCAAGAACAAACACAAATCTGCTGCTGTCACAGCATGGTAGAAAAGCTTGATTCGTCACATGGTGAAAAAATTCAAGATGTAGTCACATTATACTAACTAGAAAAGACATCCAGCATGGCCATCTTGGTAGAATCTTGACAATCTTCTCGTTACTTCTTCCAAGTGAAAAGTGACATATGCACGTGGGTTTATACCAGAAGATTCATTGTGATCTCTAGTTGGTCTTAAATAAAATTGTGCTGATCTGACCCTGAATATGTTGGCCATCTTGAAAATCTTATCATCACTATCACTAATAGAAGTTATATCAACATGTGGTTTTCCACAAAATACTTCGTTTGATGTATTGTTGGTCCTAATGAAAATGGTTCTAATCTGTCATCCATTATGGCTTCATTGCAGCTACTGTGAAATCTTATTCTTGCTGCTGATCCTAACAGAAAGTTGTATTGATGTAAGATTTTCAAAAGAAGACTTGTGATGTGTAGTTGGTCCAAAATAAAAATTGTGCTCTTATCATCCACTATGGCCCCAATGAAGCAATTGTGAAATCTTGTTCTTGCTACTGATCCTAAACATAAAGTTGTATTGATGTAGGGTTTTCAAGAGAAGTCTTATCATATGTAGTTAGTGCAACATGAAAACTATGTCAGTATGACATCCAATATGGCTGACATTTTGAATCTGTTGCCACTGAAAGGTATGTCAAAATTTCGCAGTTTTAGCAGATTTTTTTAATGTCTGGTATGTCCCATATGAATGGACATTCACTATAAGCATGAAAAAATTTTGGTAAAATTTGTTTAAATTATTTAAAGTTTAAAGCTGTTGAGTCACATCAGTTAACAAAGAATGTAATGTTATGGTTTTATTTCATTTATATAATATTTTTTTTATAGGTCATGTAAAGTGAAGTGCTCTGTATTTTACTTGGTTTTGAGAAATAAGTATATATTCATGTTGAGACTTTCTGAAGTGTGCTGAGGTGCTAATTGTTGTTAGAATTACTAACTAACAATACTATAGTTATTCAAAACAATGTTATTTAGCTACATATGACTTTTGAAATTACTACAGGATTATTACCAGTTCTCAAACGTAATGACTGTAACAGTTAAATTTGTTTCTGGAATTTTACGAGCTGTGCTGGCTTGGAAATGTTTTCACAGACAGGCCAAGCTTTCACCAAAATTCTTAACCATGAGTATGTATTCTGCTCAAGTTTTGATCAGATCTAATTTGTAAATTACAACAAAAATACTACGAATAATTAGATTTTGAAAACAATTGTCCATGAATTTGGTGCCCATAAGAGTTTAGAGATAGAAGAATCTGAGTTGAGTAGATGAATACATACATACTGTATGGGTGCATGTACAACTTTTGTAATATATTAATGTATGTTTGGTTGATAGATATGGCCTTGTCTTATTTAATAACCACATACATGAATTGACTTCATGATATATGACTTGAAATTTATTCATTCCATTGCAATTTGACCATTATCACAAGGATTTTATATTGCATATCCATTTGTGGACAAATTTCATTGGACTTTAAATTCATAACTCCTTGTTTGTTGTTTCTTGAAACTGTTTAAATGCTGTAATGAATATAAATATCAGAAGACTCTATCATCTTTACTCAGCCCGATTGGTAAAGAAAGATAAACTTCATAAAAAGTGCTCAACAAAAATGAAGACAAAGATGGTATGGTTGGGACAAACCCTTTGGAAAGAAATACTGCAAAATCTTTCTGTATATACTTTTCTAAAGAGTGTGACTTGATTTTTGCCTGCCAATATAATTCACTTGATATGTAAAAAAATGTATTCATTTTGCTTTATTAAAAATTAAGTGCATATTTTATGTTGAATATATAATTGTTTATAGTTAGTGAATCATACAATGTATACTATAAATTGGGTTTTGTTTGCAACAGATTCATTTTTGAACCACTTATGCATCAAAAATAAACACCATGCTAATTATATGCAATTTACAGCATTCTTGCTTTTTGCTTTCTTATGCACCCTTTGGCTTTTAATCACCCTCTGTTTCATGCTAACCAGCTTTGTAACATAGCTGCATGGTGAGTGGTATCTGTTCCATATAAGCCATTAGCCAGGAAACCTAGTACAGGACCTGGGGGTTCGGGTTAGAGGAAGACATGATTGGTTTGGTTTGTGGGTTTGTATATCCAGGGTAAAGTGTTACATGGCTATACAGCAAATGAAATCAAGAATATGAGAACTACACTTATCTTTTTTTTTCCGTCACTGTGCATCTTTTGTTTATCGTGTTCCTGAACAGTAAAATGCACATAGTGATAACTATCTATTAGCCCAGACTCTATGTTGCACTTCTACATGGGGTATACATGCAGGTGACTCATATTCCCAAGGATAGAGGAACCAATCATAGATACATGTAGCAGACTTGGGTTCAAATACAATGTAATTGGTGTAATTGTGAAATTAATTACAATTATACTGTATTTGTATCTGTAATTGAAAATCTGCATTATTGTGATGGCCTTCGGTAGCGTGTGTATAAGTGACTGTCAACATTGTGGATGTATGTAGTTATTTGTAATTGTAGTGCAATAAAGTGAATGCATGTGTGCATACATGTCTTGAAATTAATTGAATAACTAAACTCTGATTTTAGGTTCCTCGGTTTTATTGAAAAAATAATTTAATCAAACTCAACAATAACAGATGTAAATATGTAATTAAACAATATGCTTAAGAACTAAAAATAATTTGAACTATTATCTTATTTGATTATACTGGCACAGGGGTGAATATCACAGTAAAACAGACAAAATAAACCTTTGGTTAATAACTCTCAATTACACCAGTTAAAAAACATACAATGATGGATTTAAAATGAAAATTTCAGATCACTAAACTTTTCATATGGGCAGTTAATCTTTGCTGTATGAAAATTAAATCTGTATGCTTATAATACAGAAATCATTTACATTACCCTTTATCTAAAATAGACTATAATCAAACAAGTTTTATTTAGTACAAGTTGAGATACTAGTAAATTTAATACATGTACCTAAAATTTTGATTTCTGACCTTAAATGGGGATGGTTCTCTAAGATAAATTTTTGACCATCCTCCCAATTCCGCCAAGCTTCTGGTTTAAATACCCTTCAAAATCTCATAAGGTGTACAGAATTCTGCAGAATTCTTTTGTGCTAAATGTCTTAAGAAAGACTGAAAAGTGTTTCTTGCATTGACTTGATTAAAAAAAAATGGTAGTAGAGAGATATATGTATACTTGGTTAGAAAAAAAAAAATAGATTAAGATTGCTCAGTTTATAAGTTGGATTTTAAAATAGTCACATTAAAATTTTGAACCTTTAATATGATAATGAGACCAGAAGTGTTTTTGGCATGGACTTGATTGAAACACGGTGGTAGTAAAATTATGGTGGTACTAAAACTTAAGCCATTAAACACACCTACCTCTTAAGGAGGTAGATATGACTGTCCTTCCTCTGGCTTGACATACTTGTCTTAATTTTTGTTGAATTGAGGTACAAATTGCTTTCTTGATCTACTGATTTTCATTGTTCATCTCATTTTTGATTAAAAATTTTTTTTTGGGTAGTATTTAAAGTATTTTGGTGTTTTATTTAGATGGAGGAGCCAGCTAAATGCACCTACATCATAGTTAGGTAGATAAAACTGCCCCTTTTTCCCTCACATGAATTATTTTTCTTTATTTTGATTAGGCTATGTTACAAATTGTTTTCATGATTTACACATTTCCATCCTGCTATGCTCATTATATATTTCCTTGTTGTATACATGCTTTCCTATACCAGACATGCCTACCATCTCGCATTTTGTGTATTAGTCCCGCAAAATGCCCAAATTTGCCTTTGCATCCCGCAAATACGCATTTAGTGTTGAAAATTTGCAAAAGTGGGGATAAAAAATCAGCATGTCATAAAATATGCTATCACTGACCAGAACATGAAATTATCAAGTCTGCACATGCATGATGGTTTAAAATAGCCATTGGAAACACATGTGTTATGAGGTGGTTCTAATACAAAAATCTACATTCACAGATTCTTTTGCATTCTGTTTACAATGAGTTGTTTTTTGATTCTGGGCAAAAAAATTCATGGCTTCTAAGAAGCCATTGGATATCGATGACAGTGATTCAAAACTTACATGAAAAAAAACCGCTCAATGTTTTCGTAAAGAATACACTGATGAATATGAATTCTTCAAGGCAAGAAAAAAATGCCGACACAAATGCTTTCTGCAACATCTGTAATTGTGAATTTTCAATAAAGTCTGGTGGAATGTTCGATATACGCAGACACGTTTCAGGAAAAAGGCATTCCGACCTTGAAAAAGAAGTTAAACGCTCTAAGAAAATTGTTGGATTTTTTGTAATTATAGGCTGGATCAAGTGCGACTTTATCTTCTATGCCCAAGTCTGATCTAATTAAAGCTGAAGTTATTTTAGTAGATATTATTACTGACCTCGATCTGCCAATGAGTGCACTTGATACATTTTCAAAATTTTAAAATTATGTTTAGTGACTCTGACATTGCTAAACAATTTCAGTGTGTCAGAGCAAAAGGAACTGCTATTGTTCAAGAAATAGCGGCCAGTACTACATTAATGATTAAAATTAGCTGCAAGAATGCAGAATTGCCCAATGACTGTTTCTACAGTTGGAAGCAATGATCAAGGAAACTTCAAGATCTTTTCTGGACTTGAATCTTGTAAATCTGTATATATTGTAAATAGGTGGGTACTGGGTTTTATATAAAAGTATTTAGTATAAACATGCATTACTGCTATTTAATGATGTTTTGAGAGAATTTATTATGTTTATTCACGCTAACATAATTATGTTCCTCATTTTCATGCTCTGTCCCTCATTTTTGGTGGTGGCTTCCCTCAAAAACGTTTTCTGGGGTAAGCATGTCTGCTATATATATATATATATATATATATATATATATATATATATATATATATATATATACAGTAAAACCTGTCTTGAAAGACCACTGCTATGTGAGACCACCTGTCTTGAGAGACCACATTCTCAGTGCACAAATTTGTTGATTATATAGGATTGTGACCTGTTATGGGAGACCACCTGCCTTGAGAGACCATACTTTTTTGGCAAAAGAGGTGGTCTTACAAGATAGGTTCTACTGTGTGTGTGTGTGTATATATATATATATATATATATATATATATATATATATATATATATACATATTCTATTTGCTACATTTGTTTATATCATTTATATTTGCTGTAGGTGTTTTGTCTTTCCTGGTCCAAATGTCTGGGTTTAGAAAATTGTATATTTGTGTTCCATTACTCGCATTGACATTGGATCATAACACTCAGTTTAGTATCCTTCTGGTTCTTACTCGGTGGTCTTGTGGGTTCTTTATCTCAGTACATTCCTTCATAAAATTATTGCCATTGTATTATAACACTCAGTTTAGTCAGTGGTCATGTGGGTTCTTTATCTCAGTACATTCCTTCTGAAAGTTATCTCCCCTGTCCACTGTGCATCAGGTATGCATCTTAGTAATATTGCTTGTATTTTAGTGTTTTTTTATTTGGCTAAGATTTTTCCATACTAGATTCAGATTGTTATTAAGTGCTTAGATTCTGCCTTATGTGGTATTCTCTACAAATTATTTTTGTTTGCATGTATTGGCATATATTTTCACCTTTTTCTATTTCCCATATTTTAGGATCCAAATTCTATTAGGGTTTTTTCGTTCTTTTTAAAGTATTTTGGTTTTACATCTGAAGGGTGGGTCTAGGGTCTTAGTTGTTATTTTTTTTAGTAAATTCTTATAAATGTTTTTAGGTTTATCTCAAACCAATACACTCATAAGGCTGTCCATGGATAATTTATTCCTTTTCACAGATCTTGTTACCCTATCAATTTATTTAAAAAAATTGGTAATAGTTAGGAATATATAGACTGACTCATCTTTGTTCTGATTTTACAAAAATCATCTTTAGATAATTGGATTCCTGTCCTGTATAAAACTTATTATTTTTTCTAAATTAGATAGTTGATCATTATGAAAATCTTAAGTTCATACTGTACCATATTTTTTCCTTGTCTCTATGTCTATTTGAAATTTGAGTACAGTTTTGAAAATTCGTTTGTATGTGTTATGTTATTCCTAATTGTGTTTACTTGTGTTTTTTAGAAGTTCTGGTGGAAGTCCAAGTTGATTCCCTGTCTGTTTTCTTCCTGATATTATTTCTGTCTTAGGATGGTTTATTTTTGATCCAGATCATTTACCAAATTGACTGTATTCTTTCTTTGCTTCTGAATATGATGGTGTGTCTTGTTTAAATTAGTGCAGTAATCTGACTTTTGGATTATTTTATTTTCACTTCATGTTGGGGATTTGAATTCCTCTCGTAATCATTTCTTGTTATAAGGCTTATTTGTAGTCAGTATTCCTATCACATACAGTAATGTAGACAGCACTCATCCCTGTTACTTCACTCATTTTCCTGAAATTCTGGATCCTGGTCTACAACTCTTTACTCGGCTGACTCCGTCTTTTCAAGCCTGACATTTTGTACAGCCTCACTGCTGTGGAGTGTTATCATATCAACTGCTACGACTTCTGATGTTAGTTGCTGAACTGACTGCTAGAGCACCATCATGGCTGACTACATAAACTGACAGTAAAAACGTTTTTTTTTTTTTTTTCATTTTGTCAGTAATTATTGCTGGATTTCAATGAAATATAAACCATCTTACAAGATGTACAGTTTCTGTTATCTGTACATTTCTCCATTGATATATTCCTACATCCCATCAAATAAGAAAACAGTCATATAAACTGTTTTGAATCCCACAAAATAAATCCAATATTTACATATGTAGATTAGAATCTCCAATAGGTTTTTTTTTTCTTTCCATTATGTCACTAATTACTGCTGGATTTCAGTGAAATACAAACCAGATTACAAGATGTACAGTTCCTGATATCTGTACATTTCTACCTTGATATATTCCTAGATCCCGTCAAATAAGAAATCAGTCATATAAACTGTTTTGAATCCCACCATATAAATCCAATATTTACATATGTAGATTAGAATCCCCAATAGGTACTTCCACCATTTCTTTGCTTTATGGCTAAAACTGTACTGCATTCAATTTTGTTCCACATTATCCACTTCCCTATTGTTTTCTTAGTAATCATCAGCAACTTTTTGGACATGTTACTTCTTTTCACCTTCTAGTTGTTTCTTGTGAGTTACACAGAACAGCTGTGTGGGATCCATGTTATTAAATAATATACCGTTACGGACAATTTTCTCATCTTTCCAGGCAACACAGACCAACCTCTGCACTTGCTTAATTTTCTTGTTACCTGGCTTTTTAAACCAGTTTTTTAAAAATGTTGTGGCATTTATTTTCTATTTGCCTGGACTGTACCACAATAGAAGAGTCCATCCTGATGTAAATTCTCAAATAACTGGGGACTTGAAAAGAAACTGCCCATATATATACCTGAAATTCATGGAGGTAGCCAGTTCAGGGATAGGTACTTTTCCAGACTTTTGTGCCAAATGTTGTGGATTTCCTGTCAGGTATTGCTTGAATGTTAGTCTTCCATTATATGCAATCATGCCTTTATCAAGTTGCTGATATTTTGGAGGGTCATACTTTTCCATGCAATTCTCAAGGATTTTGACATATAAAGGTGATGTCTGGAAAATTTTGTCATGTCCTGGTTGGCCTCTGGGTGGGTTGAAACTTGGGTCATTGGCATGAAAGTATGTGCCTACTTTTTTCAAAGGTCTCTTTGGTCATGATTTCTGGTATTCCTGAGATCCCATGTGGATGCCATCCAGGCAAAAGAGTATTTGAGTATCTGCATAACACTCATGACAATGTAGATTCCAATAAATGCCCACATCTCTCTGATGCTGGGGTTATTTCAGGTCTTGCTTTTGATCCCCCATTTTCTCGGGATAACTGTTTGTTTATTTAACAACCTTTTCCATCAGACATTCAGGGAAAAAAGCTTTAGAATTTTTTTTCTCCCTGCTTAGTGGTCCAAGCTCAATAGTTGAATCAACATCATATAATCAAAATTGTTGATCTCAAACACAGTGATGTCATTAATCCATTGTGTAAGTGGGCTGCTACTTGCCGAAAATTGATTCCTGCAAATATCTTGCTTACAAAGTTCAGTGTTCATAACACACACACACACACACACACACACACACACACACACACACACACACACACACACACACACACACACACACACACACACACACACATAATATGTTCCGGTATCATCTATTTTTGTTCCGGTATTTTCATTTGTTCCCCTACATCAAAATATAAATTGAGTATAATAACCAATGTCAGTATAAAATTAGTTAAAATTAATTGAAATTAATGGAAATAAGGTATAACTAGTTATAGAAGTAAGTAGAATTTGTTTTTTAAGTCTTTGTTCTGGTATTATCTAATTTTTTTTTTGTTACGGTATTTTCGTTTGTTCGGCTTGTTCTGGTAAATAGTCTGACCCCTTACTGTGTGTCTAAATTTAACTTATTACGTTTAAAACTTGAAGCAAAATTTGAGCAAAAGGGTCTCTTATTGGTTATGATAATAAAAGGTATGTAAACTTTGGTACAGTCAGCCAATCAACGTTTAGTTAACATAGCGCTAACGGGGTTCACATCTAGGATTTAGAGTAGTTTTGGAATATTCGCTCAGTAATAAACAAGCGTTATATCATCACTGACTGTAAGCGGCAGTGGGGTTGAAGTGCTATTTACAGGTGACACATAGAAATTGTTCAGATTGATTATATATAGAAAGCTATCAGGTGTGTGATTGTGGTAAACAATGCATAGATTGGTGTCAATTCCAATTAATCGGCCAATCTGAAATGATCTTGCTGTTGGTGACCTCGCGAGTTGCTGAAACGCACAATACAGTGATTGAAATCACCAAAATTCATACAGTTATATGAGATGTCATCTGTAATGACAACCTTACCCGTATATATGGATGCATCTTTGACCGACCGAGCAGGTAATTTTATTTGACACTCTTGCATTGTTGTACAAAATATGCAAAAGGAGAATGATCATTTACATTTACCAGGGGTCTTCTCAAAATTGCTCTGCATGACTACAACAACAACCTGTGGGAGTGAAATCAGCTGATCGGAGGACGCGTAGAGGCATGTGATACGCATTAACAGTAAAATGGAGAACATGTATTTCATTATTTAAAATGACAACTGCCAACTCTGTATGAATTGTGACATGGGTTTTTAAAAGGCACATGTCTTTATGCATATATTTTTAAAATTAATGTGATAATACTTTCTGTGCTGTTATGAAAAAAGAAATTCTGTAGTTCTTGAATACACCTTTACCTAGTGCTGCTATTTCTGTGATTGTATTACAAGTTCTGATAAGAGGAAACTACTCTTTATGTATTATACCCAGGGTTTTTTAAAAGCCATTTTTCCTGTTGAAATGTTTATATTTAAAACGATTAATGTCATAAGAATTAAAAGCATATTAAAACTTAGTTATTGCTGCACATAAGAATGTAACAAGAGATGACCCAAGTGAAGGTTAAAAGTATACATTTAAGGAAGACAGTTAAAAACATAATTTAGAATTATGTCCCTTTTTTAGTGCCAGTACAATAATGATTTGGTTTAATCTAATGGTCACTATGGGAACAGTTGTTGGCACAAAGTATTCTCTTTTGTGAGATGTGCCAGATCTGGCCTATGAAGCGTTTGTGGCATTTTCACACACAAATCATTGGAAAATCATGCTCACTGTGCACCTGAATGAATGTCAGTCATCTGGGTCACTTTCACAAAAGTATTGCATGAAAATGTTCATTGTACACATGAATAATGGTCAGTCATTTTTTTCTTCATTCCAGCACTGATTCGACATTAAAATGTCTTTATTCACCTTTCACAAGTTTATTTCCATGACAGCCTCGAACCTGTACAATTGATAACACTAGATACTACATTTTAACACTACCATCTATCACTCTGCCAATCAGATTTCATCATCACTGGACAGCAGATGTTACCATCATGTAACTTGAGACTGAATGAACTCCTGTTTTTTTGTTGGTGCTTGAATCTTATTGTCCTTCAGTCTACCGAGGTCTCTCATTAGGAAAGTTTATTAACTACAGAAATTGAGTAAAACTCAAGTTCTATCTGTGGTCATTATTTACTGTGAAATAAAAATTACACAACATTTCTTTGACACTGAATTGAAAAGACAGAAGGGAATTAGTATAACCACAACTTTCATTTTCTGTATGCATGTCTGAAATAATAGTCAAAGAACTAATGCCTAATAACAAGAACAATAAGGTCAACAACAATACGAAATAAAATTATAAGGAATTAATAATATTATAACTATGTAATAATAATAATAACAATATAAAAATAATACTATAATATGATAGACATGGTCTTGTGTCAGAACAGATCATGGGGGTAGTCTGAGGTAATTTTGTCACTTATTTTTTCCTTCAGATTGTTACTTTTTTTTAATATCAAGCTCACGTCGAGCACCTGTGTATCATATATGGTAAAGTTTACATGCAATTGGAGAACTGTGTCAGATTTCAAATGTAAATGAGTCATTTAAATTTAATTAAGTTTTGAAATATGCAGAAGTAAATGCCATGGAATGAATTTGTCAATCACAGTTGAGTAATGCTTTTTGTACTTCCCATTAAATGCCTGTGTCTCAAGCCAGTTAATGAGGAAACCTGAAATTATTGGTACTGACATTGGGATTGTATCACAGAGCATTGTTCTTTTGTACATTAAGTTTTGCCATAGTTTACCAGTGATTTCTTCTGTTTGACGTCTAGGTTGATAAAGAGCAGTCAAGTGTAGAGACAGAAAAGCCTCCATCTGGACCAGTCCCTGATGACGCTGAAGATGAGAAACAAGGTAACAGTGATGACATGAAATTGTTACATGTATGGGATTCAAACAGTTTAGGTTCATCACCATAATTGTGTGTAATAAATTGAGAATTGTAGTGGTGTGCCTCAATTAGGTACATTTATGTGACATTCTAATTTACAAAACTGAAAGTAAAGTGGGAATACAGCGGTTTGTAAAATATCTACTAGACAACCGTCATTTCATTATGCATCTTTGCATATTTGGTATTCTAGTTTATATTTCAAAGTACATACTGTATATTTCTTGATGAGATATATTAGTGGGAGAAAAATGATACAACCACAGTAGTGGTGCCACTTTTATTGTCCCAGTGGTGATATCATGTTTGGAACTACATGTAGTTTATGTTTGCATTTAGAAAGAACATTTCCCTTGTGTATATTCTTCAGACCTGCATTGCAGTACTTACATATTTCATTATTTCCTCCTATCTCTCTCTCCCCTTTCCTCTCTCTCTCCCCATCAGAATGAATGGATCTTAAAATGTGTCGAGACTCTTGACCTATTAGGACGCACATTTATGTAATCAGTATAAAGGTGCCACCATAATGCAATCTCAGATAATAAAATGCAAGCTTCACTCTTATAATAATTAGTTTTTCACACCAGTCATTCAGATTGTTAATAATTGAACTTACATGACCAGTTGCTATTTGATATTCTCTGTAACACATATAATATAACTGTTACACTCTATGACAATTGTACACTATTGTAAGAAAAACTCTTGATTACATGTAGTATCAAAATTTTTTTAAGTCATGATTTTATTTTCTGTCATCACAGTCATAATCATACCTGAAATTAATGGAGAAATCTGCCATTGATTAGTGTAGATTGCTAACCAAGAATTAAGTGACAATCAAAATTGGGGTACAGCATCTCTTACTCAAATAGGCTGTAAGCCTGCCAACACAACAAAATTTACATTCAAATGCAGCAATAAACAAATATTGCAGCCAAAATCCTTTACATGTCAGCTAACAATCATTAAAATCTACAACTTAATGATGTTACACTCTGAAGCCTGTTGGAGTGTTCTGTCATGTTGCCACAGCACCCCTACCCAGAAGACTCTCCTATTTATCACATAAAACAATCAATCATTTGACTGAAATACACAATTTGAAGCATTATATGTACCATCAAACTTTGTGAGAAGTCACTGTCCCAAAATTCTTCTAACATTTTGGAACTTCTTTTTATTGATGTAGTAATGCAGTCATTATTAGCATTCACACATAAAAGTGAGAAACAAGGCCCTTCAGTTTGAAGATTTTGAAGATATCCCCCCCCCCTCTCTCTCTCTCTCTCTCTCTCTCTCTCTCTATATATATATATATATATCTGTGCTTGTGTGTGTGGTCTAAATGCCCGCCTTTAACGATTGCTGCCATCTCAACTATGTCTGTGTGTGTAGCAGTCTCACACCTGGCCAGTCGGGGCTGAGAAAGCTTGCCAGTAGCTTCCTTTGGGATATTGGTTCTTACCTGGGTTTACTCAGGCCAATAGCTTCCTTTGGGATATTGGTTCTTACTTGGGTTTAACCAGGTTCATCCACCATCAGTTATACTGACTGCCATGTATAATCTGTGGTGTGCTAAAAATTGCATTAAACCCACAACACAATAACACACAACAAGACTTGGGATTGGTACATTAGCACAAGTTTGTAGTATTACTCCTCCAAAACTACTTAGAGGATTACCATGAAATTATACACTATATATTCATTGGAAATACATTTGTTGAATTTAACAAAGCTTGTTGCTTCTAAATCTTTTCTGTTACTTATATTATGAGCACAGACTCATAATACTATACAAAACAGCATTTGACACTGTACCACTGAAACAAATGTGGATTAATTTTAAGTTATAAAATGTATAGAATTTAACTGGATTGTTTGGAGGACATCTTATTATACAGCATATGGCAGCGAAAGTTAAAGCTGGCACAACTGGGTATAACGGTGGCCACATAGCTGGTAAAATGGTGGAATGACCTTGTAAAATTTGCTTCCTCTTGTCTATATCATATATAGAAAGATGTTAGTTGAATAAAGTTTCCTGAAGGGCTGGATTCATATGCAGCAGAACATTATCCCTATTATAATGTGATTATGTAATGTATTTAACAGAGAAATATACATTTGACACTAATATGAATGACCACATTGCAAAAACTGGTATAGCACCACTGACCTTTATATAATGCTTTGCAAATACGAACACAAAGTAGACTAAAGTACTTGTCACTAACTATCTTTGTAATCAATAATGCCTGGGATGATCATGGTCTTTGTCCATGAATAAAATTCAAGTAAGTTATAACCATTTTCTGGATTTTATTGTTATTAAAGAGTGGTCATAGTCATGATAATGATAACAACAAAGGTGTCTGTAAACTAGGCTTAAAGTCACAGATGGTGTGATGGTATAATGTACTTGTGCTTCATGCGAAGAATCCTCAATAAACTTTAGTGGTATTCCAAAAATAATAAATCCAATGCTGGAAGTGTTAATATGCCTGTGATTGTATGAAGTGTGATGATGTGTCAAAAATCTTTTGCTGAATCACAGTAATATAATTCCCAGTTAATGTCTCTTTAGAAAGAATATAATTGATGAGCACTTTGTATTTCTAGTGAATAAATAATTTGAATAAATTAATCCCAGCCAAAATGAAATACTGGACACAACAATAAGACTGATTTCTGCTTCAGATTTTATTCCAGGAATAACTTATTTTCCAGTATACAAGATTTATATAACAAAATAAGACACCAAAGAATTGCCAGGATGAAGGACAAAAATTGATTTTTCTAGAAGAATCCTAGTTATTACATGTATTAGAAAGGCTGTTACTAAAATTATACTAAAGGTCATGATAAACACAATGTCCTTGACTCAGACCAAGGAAATGATCCTAATATTTCAACCACACTGTTATAAAAATATTTTAGCTATGTATTAGTTGTTTAAAGAATTGAAAAAATCAATAATTTTAGTCAGGTAGAAAATGAACTAGATTTGTACAAGGTCAGCGAAAAGATACAACTTTAATGAACCCACATTGTATCATGAAATGAAAAAAACCCTAACAAACAGTGCAAAATAAATGTATATAACAATAGTGCATAGAACAGTTTTGTTTTAGCCAGTGACTTTAATATATATTCACTCCCTTTCATTTCTCCACTGTTAGGGCATCAAATTGAGGAGTTGAGAAAGCAAGAGGTAAAAAAGTTGCCCTCATGGCAATTTACTATCTCGGTATGACCTTGCCAGGGAGTGTACATTAGAAGGGCAATAGTTGCTAGATAATTTGCAGTGATGGTTCTAAGTGATGGTATGCCATATGGTCCTATTTTCACAGGCAGGCAGGTAGGGGAGAGAGAGGAACAAGGTTTCTCCTTCCTCAGGCTTCTGTTAATTAATCTTCAGTGGTACACGATCACTCACACCCAATGGCGAGCTGCCTGAGGTGCCAGAGTACTCGTAGTCATTTGGACCAACCATTCTCATAAAGCAATGGGCGAAACCATGTCGTATTTCGTTATCTGGATCCAACCACCTCTGTCGTCCTATCTACGTGAAGGAATTTACACAAGAAAATTTAGTTTTTATGCCTGTAAACAGTGATGAAGATAGTACAAAAAGGTTCTACTCCAATACATTTCTGTTTACACAGTTCCATAGCAATTGCCACCAGCAATATAGATGCATATGATTAGTCTTAACATGTTGGATGTGTATTTCCATATATCGATCCATATGGCTCCTATCTTTGCCCTTGACCTTTCACTAAGAGTTGAAGACATCCACCTGAAGGATGGTGATGTTCCTGCTCATCATACCAGAAAAACATTCGATAAGTTTTCTTTTAGTTTCACGACATGAATAACCTTCCTTCATTGTGGTGAATAATCAATACAGAGAAGTCATACCTTGTTCCTTATCAATATCTTGGT
This sequence comes from Megalonaias nervosa, assembly GCA_016617855.1. Taxonomy (NCBI): domain Eukaryota; kingdom Metazoa; phylum Mollusca; class Bivalvia; order Unionida; family Unionidae; genus Megalonaias; species Megalonaias nervosa. The sequence goes on along the minus strand of JAECUM010095247.1, from coordinate 58,921 downwards.
CCATCTAATTATGGAAAGCTTAATGTAAAACAACTTGGCATCCTCATCCCAAACTCAATGAAAGAATCGTTCCTGCATCATTGAAGGCTTCAACCAAGATGCTGATGTTGTATCTTCAAGGACGGCATTTAATGATGACACACTACAACAACATTCAGTTAGTATGATTTTAGGTTCACGTTATGAACAACCTTATTCCCTTATTTGCAGATCAATGTAATTAAGTCTAATCTTATCCCTTTCTCAAAATCATGTCTGTTTACACATGATTGCTGACCATCAGTCATAATACCAATAGCTGAGTTTACAATGGACACCAGTCACTTACCACCAGTCACTTTGCAGTGAACATGCTGAGAAATGGGATCAGAAGACAGTTATAGGAAGCAGTTGCAAAGATTTCAAGACACCCATTGTCTATGGTCATTCGCTATCAGCAGAGTTGCTGTCACCTCTGCAGAGATGTCGCTTGAGAATCCTCAGAGGTACAGTATTGCTAGAGCATAGCAAGAACCTTAGTTCTTAGGACTGCTTCCCTAGAATCGGAGATGTTATTCAGTGGTCTAATACCTTCCATTGCCTTAACAGATCTCAAGAACCATCAGTGTTGGTCTTTGTTTTGATCCTGGCTTATAGTAACTATAATCAAAGTTAAATTCAGGATGGGAATGATGCTTATTTTCTAAATTATGTGGTGTTCAATTTTATGCAGACCAAAACACAAATAAAAAAGCCAATCAAAAAGTTTGTATTGACCTATTGACCCTATATTTTGCAATGTAAACAGAACCACACAGAGTTTCTTTATTTGTCCTAATGAGTGATAATAATAACCATGATCAAGAACCTGTGTCCGACAAGAATAATCTCAGTGATCTCACTCAAATGCATGCAATGTATTCCTGAACTCAATTTTTATGTTAAGTCATAAAGATGAATAACTTGAGACAGACTGTAGTCAGATCTAATAGCATGACATTATGTTACAGACTTTGCTCGCTGTAAAGTTAAAATAAATTCTGCTTCAGAATATATAAAACAGTTATATCATATAGATCTGATAGTAAGAAAGAATGCAGTGTTAGATTTCACATACCTTTACAGCTGAAGAATGCTTCCAGAAAGTAACATTTTCCCGACAAAACTTTTATTATGATAAGACAATCAGAATTTACTCCACAAGCACCTAGTTTATGGTAAAACTCCAGAGCTAGAGAACTTGAAGTAATTGGTTTCTCATTCACATGTGCAGCAATGGGTAAACTGAACTCACTATTCTGAAATAACTATGGCTGAAAATAAACCACATTTTCGTTCATAAACAATGCATATTCATTATTTAAAATGATTCAAAATGGCCACCATTGCTTAGCAGGCTTGAGGTGGTTGTTCTGGATTTTTGTGCCTTTTCTCATGTGATATATATTTGTTGACTGTATTCATCTGCATTGGTGGTTTTGTCATGCATTCAGATGTTATGTTTGAGTGTTTCTTCATTTGCTTATTATGGAGGGGAGTGCTGTTGGATGTTCTCTCGGCCGTTTCGCCCCACTTATACTACAGCTGTTTTTTTGTTTTTTTTACATGACGTCATCATATTATATTCGCCAGTTGACCTGTTCAAGCCATGATGGACCCTCATTAACTGCATTAAATTTCAGCTCCTGGCATTCAGTACTACATTGTGAACTGGACTTGACAACGTGGGACTAGATTCATCTTTACCTAAACGTAAATGTCAGGCGATGAGCCAAATTGTGTGATCTAACACCCTTCGGTTACTCCATCAAGTAATTCTCACGCCACTCCTGCCTTGGCAGAATTACTGTCATTGCAAAGAACTCCATCATTCACCATCTTAACTACAACTTTCAAATTTAAACACGCATTGTTTGTACTGGTGCAAACCCCACTCACAATGGAACAAAGGTCAGTCCATTTTGTACTGCCTCTACAGCCCTCCCCGTAGTTGCAAAAAAACAGCTGACTGAATATCTCTTTTTGGAGCAGTTTCCTAACTTCCTGGAGCATGGAAATTTGATTGGTGGTCATTTTCATCCTCAAATAGTGAGTTAGCCAACCCACCAGTAAACACTGTTACATTTTATACTGGATTCTTTATAGACCAGCTGATAACATTCTACACTCGTTTGGTGACCCATGAACTTGATCTGATCACTTCTGCATCATATGTCATCTCAGCATAACCTTCCATCTCTGTTTGCTTCTAAGAGAAACCTCCGTATGATAAATAGAACACAACTAATGCATGGCATCCAAGCAAACCTAATATCCTCGCTTTGTTTTGTAATTTCATGGTGGTTGTTTTTGTAATCTTGTCATTGTATATGTTTTATGTGTTATCTAATATTTTAAGCGCTTAGAGCTTTCAAAGCAGGGGTCTCAAACTCGTGGCCCATGGGCCACATGCGGCCCGCCAGGCCATATCCCATGGCCCGCAAAATGATTGGCATCACAAGCTTGCCATGAAAAATGTAGGTGTGGTGCAGCCCTTGGGCCGTCAAAAATACCCTCATGCAGCCCTCACGGCGGTTTGAGTTTGAGACCCCAGCTCTAAAGATTAGGCGCTGTACTAGGTCCACATTATTATTATTATTGGTAGTAGTAGTATATACACTATGCATAATTCTGTGACACTTGCTGTCAGCTTAGCTTTTGACTTTATCTCTCTTGGATTGATTACACAGGTACTGAAGGTCAGGACATCCACAGCTCTGATTATTATGATTGCATGCACTGCTTTGACCCTCGAATGTCTTGGTTCAGCAACCTTCTCGATCTGCTGATAGACCCTCGCAAGGTGTTTGCCTTGGTGGAAAATTCTTTTGTCACAAGGCAACGGGTGTCTTCTTCACACAGACCACAGATTCCCCACCTTCTCATCTCCAGTTGATCTATCTGCCATGCAGTTTTTTTACACAAACACCAACTGCATTGTTGAAGCCTGGAAATGATCTACCTTCAAGATGTAAGATGCAAATTGGAGAATCTTTGTGACTGATGCACAAGGAACAATGTTATTCCTGGATGGCTTACTATTTCTACAGGGGTGGCTTCTGTTTCACACTTGGCATAGGTTTTGATATTTAGAGATAAAGAGTTCACAGATCATCTTCACTGGTTATCCTGGTTATTTAAACAGACCTTGTATATCTTGGGTATTATTAAAATAACATTTAATTATTTGCAAGGTAGTATTAGGTCTCCTATCAGTATTATGATTGGGTAAGTAGTATTGAAGAAAGATATTCACCATATTTTTTTTCTTGCAGGTTAATGAAACTTTATTTTACAGATGGAATTAAACTGCTAACCCATTACCCTAAATTAGATCATTATGACTGTCATGTTGTTATTAAAGTTTTAATTCCAATTATATTTATCAAGTTTTAAGTTTGCTATGTAATGTTAATTTAATATTTTATATGAAAGCAATATGATTGTTAATATGACCATACAAAGGGCACTTGTTAGCAATATTCTTGTTACCTGACTGAAAACTCTCTGGTCTTATTTTACTATAGTCTTTGGTTTGTAATTTTAATAAATACCTCATTGAAATTCAGCATTGCAATGGTTTTTCTAAAGCTGGGATAATGATATCTTTTTGTTGTAGGAGACACTAAAGCTTCAGAAGTCCCAATTATCGATCAAAGAAAACAACCAGTCATTGATGGAACATCCACACAGATAGGACAGGAAATTGTAAGTACTCATATTTGATTCATGCATCACATACGGTTTACCACACTGTGTGTCATTAGCTCACTTCCAGTGTGATATATATCACAACAAACAACTTGTGACATGTGATCCGAATTGATGATACACATGTTTGACACTGTTCAGTCAGTTTTACCTTTAAATCAGGGTCTGTTCTACAGTGGAAGTAAAATGTTAGGCTGGTTTGATTTGCCCTCTCTGATTTTGAAAGACAGAAAGAAATTTTCTAGATATAACAGAAAGTAAACGAGGACATAAAGGTAGAGCTTGAAAATAATGATTGTGGTAGATTTGGCTGATTTTCTATCATTGTTTGATAGTGCTACTGCTGGTTATGGCATGAGATGGGCTTTATAATGCTAAATTTCAGGGTAAAAGTAAAGTAAGAGTTTATTTAAACCTGATGCAGATATGATTTTGTTGTGGTCTTATAACCATATGATGTGTACCACAAAACATTATTGCCGATTGTCAGGCAAATATTGCACTTTTGCAAGTTTACCAAAAAAATAATGACATTTTAACCCAGTCAGCTTTTCTGAGTTCACCAAAGTTTTCACCAATAAAATATTACAGATTGTCAGGTAAATGTTGCACATTATTCACCATATTGCCAGTTTTACCAAAAAGATATGACATTTGAATCCAATCAGCCTTCCAGAGAAGTTCACATACAGGTTTTACCAATAAAATAGATACACAGGTGTAGTTTAGTACTATTGCCAAGTCTGTGAAATGACTAAAATCTTATAATCAAGAAAATGGAGTCAACTATTAGGGAATGGAACTTAATTTATGATCATTGAAACAGACTATGGATTCAAATTCAACTGGAGTTTTGTTAGTAACACAGTCGTCACATTTGTATCAGCAGCTCTTTTACATCAGTAATTACATGAACTTTTTTTTCATCAGTAATTACATGAAGCACACAAACTGAATAATTTGTACATCTGTAGATGCCAATGTCCTGATCTACATTTGTATTGTGTCCAATTATAGATGGGGTTCTGTTTGACCATACTGTAAATGTGTTGGTCCCAGATACAGAGCTATGTGAAGTCATCCATAAATACATGGTCCCTCATTAACAGGGTTAGGTACACTGAGTGTTGTAGAAAATTGAAACAGAGAACATGTTTTCTCCTAATTTTGGATTTTGGACTTGTATACTGTTGTGTCACCCATCTTAGTGTGTTCCAGCACAGTACATTAAGATTCACATACATGTACATTATCCATGGGTATCCAACCTAAGTCTAAGCTAAAGAGTTTTAACATGTAATATTGGAATATATATACTGTATTTAGCTTTCAGTATTCAACTTGCATGATATAATCTCTTTTACATCAGTAATTACATGAAGCTCTCTTACATCAGTAATTACGTGAAGCTCTTTTACATCAGTAATTATAGGAAGCTCACACACTAGGTCAGGGATTTCCTTATCAGCCGGGAGCCCGGTGATTTACCTGGCTACATTTACTTTTCCCGCAGCTACATAAAATCAACCTGTATCCCCATTAACGAAGATCCCCCAAACCCCCTGCCTACAGTGGAAACTCACCTCCAACTTTAAATCTAACTGAAGGCCCTGCAAGCTGTAATGGTACCAACAGAGAAGTACATTCAAATGTGTGACCTCTCTAGGACAGGAATCTTTTTTTTTTACAGGAAATAGGGCTGTGGGTAGCCAAGTGGTCCAATGCACTCGCCTTTACCAATCATTGCTATCTCATTCTTGTCTGCATAGGTTTGAGTCTCAGGCTTATCCATTGTGGTTATGTGAGAAAGCTACCACTAGCTTCCCTTGAGTAGGTGGTTGTTACAGTGTTTTCTAGGATTCTTCCTCCACCATTTACCCTGGGAACTATGTATAACCTATCTGAGAAATAGCATTAAACCCTAAAACAAAAACAACTTAAATGCAGGCTTCTTTTACATTTACATTATAAGTGAAAAATGTGAACAAATACAGCTTTTAGTAACTTGTATGTTCTTTGCGTCACTGTGATGTATCATTCAGTTTATTCAAGTGTATTAAATACAAGGCATGCAATACACATTTATAAGATTACACATTTAAGTCTTTGTCAGATTAAATACAAAGTGTGCAATACACATTTGTAAGATTGTACATTTATAGTAAGTCTTTCTCAAACTAAATATAAGGCATGCATGCACATTTATAAGATGATTCTTTTATAGTAAGTCTTTGTCAAACTAAATTCAAGGCATGCAATACACATTTGTTCGATTACAGATTTACAGTAAATCTTTGTCACAGTTAAATATAAGGTATACAATACATATTTGTACATTTTTAAGATTATACATTTACATGTACTTTTTTTAAGATTGTACATTTACAGTAAATCTTTGTCAAATTTAGTACCGGAACATTATGTCTTAATGTATATTTTGTGATATTACATATGCAAATAAAGATCTTGAAATTATAATTTACAATAGTAAATAAAGAATAACTGTCAAGATAACAGAAGAGTCCTATCAAATTTAATGGCATTTTTTGTTCATGTCTTCAGCCGATTCAGCAGAGTCTTGGAGAAACTTTAAACCAGGCAGGAATTCAGATGCCAACAGACGATCAGGATTTGTTTCTTAGATTTCAGCGTGAAATTGGCACAACTTGTTACTTCAGGTGAAAATAACATTATTTCTTTTCTTTCTCTTCCTAAACAAACGAACCATCCCTCTTACTGTATGTGAAGTGAATGACTTGTATTTTAAAGTGAGAATCAATTACAGGTACAGTAGAACCTGTCATGAGCGACCTCTGCTATGAGCGGCCACCTGTCATGTACGACCACAATTGTAATGCACGGATCGATTTTATTATATAAACGCTCTGCTATGAGCGACCACCTGCTGAACGCGACCAGCGACCGCTATTTCTTGGCAAAATATGCATTTCGACACTGCTATGAACGACCGCATCACAAAAATACGAGGATAAACTCCACCAACCTTTATTTAATCCCTGTAAGAACGACCGCTCATACCGTTCTAATATAAAAAAAATAAAAATAAAAAATAGGCTGGCTACCGATCTCTGAATTTTTGTAGCTAGGCTTATAGTGACATACAGTTTACATCGTAAACCAGACTAAAGTATATGTAGATTATTTCCTAGCCTGGTTCCCTGTTTCGTATGCTCCCTGTGTTGTTCCCCGTTATTCGTATAGGGGTGAGGAACGCAGAAAGCATACAAAGCAGGGAACCAGACTGATTATTCTCGCACTTAACTTGCTTCCCGGCCGTTGTAGGACCTGACATCCCTATGACAACTGTATCGCGAGAACAGACAGACACCAGTGACCTTTATGTAATCAATTATTACAACGACCGCTTGATTAGTATAGATTGTTCTGATAAAAAACAAACATAAAAGGAATATTAAAAAAAAAGATTGTTGCTACCGGTGATAGATGCTACCGTCCGTAAACCAGGCTAATGTACATGTCATGAAATGCCGTTGAAGTGCTAAAGTTGACTAAGTGGCCGCGTATATTGTTTGTCTCGAGTTAATCGGTATTGCCGGGGGTGAATAAGGTCATTGAAACCAGCAGGAGAGAATCATTTGCGGGATTCGATTGATAGTGCTCAAGACTTGTGATGCTTGTTTATATTAATTGTTAGACATGCAATGCACATGTATAGATTTTTCATATTTTCCCACAGCCACCGTCTTTACGTTCGATATTACAACTGAGCACTAATAATTTTAACACCTAGAATTTTAATAACAATGGACGAACCTCCAACAAAAAAGAGACAAATTTTAATGCTGAAGAAAATAATTATTGTAACTGAAAGAAGTGAAAAAGTGCATACCACTCGCAAAAAAGCGGTTTAAATGTTGGTAAAACAAATTTAGGTTGTTATAAAGGAAAACGAGTAATTCAGAAACAATTTCATATGCTAAAATATGTGATCTTCAAATGTAAATGTGATTTCATGTTTGATGATAGAAGTATATCTTTATTACAATATAATTTTGTTTTTAGATGAATGCATACAATATTTTAGAAACAACTACTAATAAAGAATAGAATATATGTACAGTGATTGTGGTTATTTTTCTTGAAATTGTTCTGAAACTGGACCTTGGAAACGTATTTTTGTACAAACCTGCTATGAAAGACCACCTGCCTTGAGAGACCGCTTTTTGTTGGCAGAAGGGGCGGTCTCTCATAACAGGTTTTACTGTATTTAGTTGCGTGATAATTACATCTATTACATATAATTACAGGCATGCTGGATATGAGAAATAGGCATGATTTTTTAATGGTTATTACTGATAGAACCTATATTTTTTGGGTAGGAATTTTAATTTTGTTGCTGCCAGGGTAATCTGACCACCCTGTATCAAGACTGTGGAATATTCTGGACTGTTTTCCAGTTTCATCCACTGCATGAATCAAAATGTTTGAAAGACTCTGAGCTGCTAAGATAAGAAAACCACCATCAATCCTTCATATTTATCGGTGTAGAATAGGACAGTTCCACCCAAGGGTCAGAATTTTGTGTCAAATCACAGTCAGACATTTTGATACTGAAGGTGGAACTCTCCTATTCTGCACAGAAGCACAATGAAGGATTCTTTTTAAAACTGTCTGATTGAAAAATATCAAAATGGCACATCGTGAATAATGATGTAACTTTCAAACAGGAAAATTGCAATTGAAAAATACCTTAAAATGGAGTAAAGAAATTTCCATTGAAAAAATACTTTAACATAGAGGATACAGATTTATTGTACACATAAGTATGAAGTGAAAATTTTAATGACGTTTGAACAAACTTTAGCTTTAAAAAAAATCAGTCCTTGAATTGGCTATGGCAGTGGCAATGCACGGTATCAGGATTATGTACTGATTTCTTACACAGAATCTAGATTTTTTACTGAGATCTTACACAACATCCAGATTGTGTACTGATATCTTACACAACATCCGGATTGTGTACTGATATCTTACACAACATCCAGACTGTGTGCTGATATCTTGTATCACATCTGGATTGTGTACTGATAATACACAGCATCTAGATTTTTCTGATATCTTATACAGCATCCAGATTGTGTACTGACATCTTACACAGCGTCTGGCTTGTGTACTGATATCTTACACAGCATCTGTGTCTTAGTGTTCTACATTCATTTGGGAAACATGAGCATGCACATATAGGTAGGTGAGGAAACCTTTTCATGCTTTTACATCAGTGTGTCCTATATCTTTGTATTAATGCCTTAATATCAGTGTCATGCGTGTCCTATATCTTTGTGTTTATGCCTTAATATCAGTGTCATGCATGTCCTATATCTTTGTGTTAATGCCTTAATATCAGTGTCATGCGTGTCCTATATCTTTGTGTTAATGCCTTAATATCAGTGTCATGCGTGTCGTATATCTTTGTGTTAATGCCTTAATATCAGTGTCATGCGTGTCCTATATCTTTGTGTTAATGCCTTAATATCAGTGTCATGCGTGTCCTATATCTTTGTGTTAATGCTTTAATATCAGTGTCATGCGTGTCCTATATCTTTGTGTTAATGCCTTAATATCAGTGTCATGCGTGTCCTATATCTTTGTGTTAATGCCTTAATATCAGTGTCATGCGTGTCCTATATCTTTGTGTTAATGCCTTAATATCAGTGTCATGCATGTCCTATATCTTTGTGTTAATGCCTTAATATCAGTGTCATGCGTGTCCTATATCTTTGTGTTAATGCCTTAATATCAGTGTCATGCGTGTCGTATATCTTTGTGTTAATGCCTTAATATCAGTGTCATGCATGTCCTATATCTTTGTGTTAATGCCTTAATATCAGTGTCATGTATGTCCTATATCTTTGTGTTAATGCTTTAATATCCGTGTCATATGTGTCATTTATCTTTGTTTTAATTCATTTACATCATTGTCATTTGTATCCTATATCTTTTATGAAGCAGTGGCTCAAAAGTAAAATTACAGGAAAACAATTTCTATCAATGAATCACAACCATCTAGTAAACAAAGCTGATTCAATGCATGTCTTGGGCTTTACTTCAGCTGTAATCATTGTTGTGTTTCAGCAGCAGAAATACAGAAATACCTTTGCAGTTTTGGACTTTTATTTTTCATTACCTTGTGCTCTTACAGGATAGCATTGGTCCCCATTGTTTCTAGGCACAATGCCAATATTTTCTTGATTATTTAATACATTTTGATTATGTGCATGTGTGAACACTCTTTTTAGGATCCCTAGAAAGCCTCCTTATTGCCTGCAGACCAATTGTTCCCAAAGCTTTGGTACCCAACTATGAGGACACCATTACTGTCCCTTGAGCCAACATCATCATCGACTCCAGTATCCAGGTTACACAAAACCCAACAGAGTTCTGTGACTTCTCATCAAAAACAGCTAAAATACAAACACTGAGCTATGTAGTAAATGAGATGCAAATACAGTTGACTTCATTGAACATTAAATCAAGTCATCAGAACTACTGTATGAGATTCTTGTCACAAAAACCATTGTCACAAACAAGTCAGTGTCAGATAAGAATCTCTCTGGAAAAAAGAACTGGAGCATTACTCATCATTTTATGCAGGCAACATACAATTTAATTGAATTTGTTCAATTATAAAAATCACTAACTTGAAACAGACTAGTCTATCTATTAACATGGCATTATGTGACACTGGTCTTGCTCTTTGTAAAATGTAGCAAACCTTCCCAGGCATTCAGTACATGAAACAATTCAATCACATAAAACAACAAGAAAAAATAAAATTTTGTTTCACATACCTTAACCACTGAAGATTGCTTCCATACAGTGGAGAGGTTCCTGACAAAACTGAGTCTTGTATTGTGATAATACAATGAAACTTTACTCAGTTAGCCCCCTGGTGTGGTGAAACTCCACAGCCAGAGAGCAATGGGAAAAACAAAATCATTGTTTTGAAATAGCTGAGCTAGGAATAAAAATAAACCACCCTCATGTAATGCTCTATGTAGCAACAAACTGAGTACAACTTTGTTCATTTATAATGCTTTGATCTCAATTGCGCACAATTTTGTGATACACCACCGTGGTTCTGGAACTGCAAATAATTCAGAAATGAGGAGTCACAAATGCAAATCAAGTATGTTAGCCCATCTAAGGTGAGACTAGACCTGGATGAACAGTTAGCTCGATTTAAGAATAGACATCCCCAGGAAAATCCCACAAAAGACCCAACCTGCTCAAAGCAGAGTGTGTGAGGTGGTGATTCAGACATGCCTGGACAGTTTTTACCTGCCTCTTGTGAGGAAAACTAGAAAGCTGTCCAAGATTTAGCTCTCTCTCCTGTGCAGTGCAGTATCACAAATGAAGGCTGGAGAAAACAAACTGAGCATGCCTTACTTGTACTAATTGTGCTTGAACATACAGCTGTCTGTTTGTATTGCCTTGTGTCAGCTGAGGTTTGAAATCTTTGTCTTTGGAGAAAAATTAGAATACCCCAGGATACATGACGATTGATTTAACAAAGTCAGGCCCTAGTAGGAGTTATTCCAGGGTCACTCCCAATGGAGATTGAAGAAAGCTGAGAATGAGTCCAATCTGGATTAGGGTGTGAGAAGCACCATTTCAAAAAGAGCAAGCATGACCAAGGCTAGGATATGAGCAGCAGCCTCTCACAGAGCACTTGTGTGCCCATCTCCAGTTAAGGCAGGTGCAACACCCTATCAGGGCCCTTAGCTAAGTGATACAAACAGGAAGATTGCACCACCCTGATGGGAGGGCAAGAGTAATGTTTTACAATTTCTGAGGGGGAAGGGAAGAGTTATTGCTTGTGAGTTGAAGTAAAATCAGACAATTCTTAATCTTACAACAAAATGGCACTTTCTGCCCTTCAAAATGGCAGGTAGAGCAAGGGAATTATATAATCACATTTACATACACTATAAAATATGTATCTTAATTTACAGCAAAAATCCACAGATGTTAATTGAAAGCCAGGAGTCCCTCAAGGCTACTGAGTTGTTCATTGAGCAGAGTTGTCCTGACATGAAGGACAAATGGCTTGAGTACAGAAATCAGGGAAAACTTACTTCTGAACTGATAGGTTTGTAGTTTGTAAATTTATTAAGTATTCATATTCATCTTGAAGTTGTAATACATTTGACGCAGAATAATTTTCATTAGTTTCAATATATCTGAATTTCAGATGATGTCTGAATCTGACATCATAATGCTGATGACATCTTAATTTCTGATATAATGATAATATCTGAAACTCAGTCAATTGTGAAGATGTCTGAATCTCTGATATAATGCTGATGATGTCTGAATCTTTGACATAATGCTGATGAAATCTGATTCTCTGACATCATGATCATAATGTCGATGATGTCTAAATTTCTAACATAATGTTGAAGATGTCTGAATCTCAGACATCATAATACTGATGATATCTGAATTTCTGACATCAAAATGCTGATATCTGAATCTAAGACATCATAATGAGTATGATATCTGAATTTCTGACATAATGCTGATGATGTCTGAATCTCTGACATCATGATACTGATAATGTCTCAATTTCCTACATCATAATAATGATGTGTGAATTGCTGTCATCATAATGATGTTGTCTGAATCTCTTACATTATGATGCTGATGATGCCTGAATCTCTGACATCATAATGTTGATATATGAATCTCTGACATCATGATGCTGATGATGTCTGATCTGACATCATAATGCTGATATCTGAATCTCTGGCATCATAATGCTGATGATGTCAGAATGTCTTGATGCTGATTGATGAATCTCTGACTTCATAATGCTGATGGTGTCTGGATCTCTGATATCATAATGCTGACGATGTCTCAATTTCTGACACCATAATAATGCCTGAATCTCTGTCTTCATGATGACATTGTCTGAATCTCTGACATCATAATGCTGTTATCTGAATCTGACATCATGATGATGATGTAGAATATCTGTTATCACAGTTGTGATGATGTCAGAATCTGACATAATGCTGCTGATGTCTGAATCTGACATCATGATGCTGCTGATGTCTGAATCTCTGACATCGTAATGCTGATGATGTCTGAGTCTCTGACATCATAATGCTGATGTCTGAATCTCTGACATCATAATGCTGATGATTTGTGAATCTCTGACTTCATAATGCTGATGATGTCTGAATCTTTGACATCATAATGCTGATGTCTGGATCTTGGATATCATAATGCTGTTGATGTCTGAATTTCTGAGATCATAATGCTGATGATATCTGAATTTCTGACATAATGATGTCTGAATCTCTGTCATGATGACGATATCTGAATCGCTGAGGTGATGATGCTGATGTCTAAATCTCTGATATCATAATGCTGATGATGTCTGAAGCTCTGACATCATAATGCTGATGATGTCTGAATCTGACACCATGATGCTGATGATGTCTGAATTTATGACATAATGCTGATGATGTATTAATCTCTGACATAATAATGCTGATGTCTGAATTTCTGACATCATAATTCTGATGATATTTGAATCTCATTACAGATCTCTGACATAATAATTAGGATGTTGATTAAGCTCATTACAGGTATGTGAGAGCTACTAATTGGTTATGAAAAAAATCCTAATTATTCCACCCAACACATAGTGTGGTGTCTGATAGCCTATATTTTGTAACAGGAAATGGTAAAAAGCAACAAGCTTTGTAAATTTTAACAAATATTTTGTTTCGCTAGAAAACAATGGGGAAATGAAATATTATGATATTGTGAAATATATCCCAAAATAATCATAGAATTACAGACATAAATCCCATTAATTTAAAGTTCTGAAAAAACTTGAGTAGAAATCCAAATTAAGTCCAGTGTTGAAGGTGTTGATGTGCCTGTACCGGCCTGTATTGTGTTGTACCAACAGTCTCTTGTTAAAACACAGTAATATAATTCCAGGTTTTTGCATTCACAATAAATCCCAGTGAATGTCTCTGTCCAAGAATATTATTTTTTAATGAACACTCTTTATTTCCAGAGAGAATTCACTTGAATTGAACAATTTGAAGATATAAATTCCAACCCAACAAAAATACAAAATGATTCTGTTAAATCTAAAGCATGAATGAATAACCTTTCTTGTAAGAAGATTATATACTTCTCTAATTGACCTCAAGTCATGAATAACATTTTCTAAAAAAACATTACAGCAAGGTGAATTGTAGGGAAATTTCAATAACCTAGACCCAGACCCAAATAAACATACTTATTTCTATTAATAAATATCATGCTATTAAATTCATACACAGAGGATATTTTAGCTATGTATTAGTTGTTTACAAAATAAAATGTTAGATAATATTTCAGGTCAAGTAGAAAAGAAAATTGAGTTTGGACAAGGTTAAGTCCAACATACAATGTTACATTACAGTATCATAAAATGAACTTAAAAAACAATAAAACTCCTAATTAACATACAATGCAAAATAAATATACATAACAGCCACTATCTTGATTATTTAGCAATCATTAGTATACATCAACTGACTCAGTCGGGGAGGACTCACCCACCCACCCATGGAATATAGTGTCTGAGGTGAGGCCTAGTATAGACTTGACAAAATAATCAAGATCAAAACAAGTTGTACATTTCCATTGATCTTTGTTAACAAAATGAAGACTGGCAAATGCCACATTATGTGTTGGGCAGCAACATCTTTACCTTCCATTGGAAATTGGCAAACAATAATGATTATAGTCACATTGTTGTATGCTCCTGATAAGAGTGACACCTTTGAAATTACTCATGAGAGTGTTTATGACTGGAACTGTCTCTCCCAATTTTGGCTGGCTAGGATTCTTTAAAAACTAACTGCAGATACTCAGTGAAATTCATTCACATGTCTCAGCTGGATCTCGTTATGTCTTAAAAACCAAATTTCAGCACAGCTCAAAGTACATATAATTGTAATAAATAACATCAAATGCATACGGGTAGTGCATACATGTTTCTGCTATAGTTTATATATTACGCAAGTTTTTGTTCCATGTCTTTTAATGAGAAACATGGATAATTGCTCACATTTCAATTCATCCATTCACCTGTCCAACTCGTTCCCACTCCATGACTTTATGTTTGGTTGAGAAAAAGGTAATAATAATATATAACATAAAATACATACATGTTGTGTGTATTTTTGTCTCTTCTGTATTATTATACTAGTTTTTATTTTCTGCCTTTTTATGAAAAGGTGGAAAATGTCAAACATTTCTGGTCATTCATCCATCTTCTCCACTCTTGTTTCCACTTCAAAGCAATAATGGTGCTTGAACATAGCATAATGTATATACTATCAATAAAAATTATGTCACATATTGTAATAAGGATTCTGTCTTCAGGGTAGGCAATCAACATTTTAAGTTTTCCATCACACTTTTTTTCTGCTCCATACAAATTGAGTGTTTTGAGATAAATGAATGAAACTTGGTTTAACTGGTGTACATCATCACTAATAGGTGTTTCATAGATTATTGGGTCATGTTACCAATTAGCCTCTTAAGTTTCTGATCAGTGTTATTTTCTGCTTAAAAACATTACAGCTGTTTGGAACAAACTGATGAACTAGGTATTTTTATGCAGTTACTGTAAATTGTGTCATATGCAACACTGTGGTCAAATCTGCAAGGTCAGGGTCACTGGTCAAAATGTATTCCACCATCACATGCAGCAGCATCTTGATTTAGTCAGGTCTGTCTGTACATCAAATAGCTCTGAGTCAAATCTGTACATCAGTTTGATCCAAATCAGGCCCATCTGTACATCAGTTAGTTTCCGAGTTATGTCTGTACATCAGTTAGTTCCTGAGTCATGTATGTCTGCACATCAAATTATTCCTGATTCATGTATGTCTGAACATCAGTTAGTTGCCGAGTCAGGTCTGAACATCAATTAGTTCCCGAATCAGGTCTGCCTGTACATCAGTTAGTTCCCGAATCAGGTCTGTCTGAACATCAATTAGTTCCCGAATCAGGTCTGTCTGTACATCAATTAGTTGCTGCCTCAGGTCTGTCATACATCAGTTCACGAATCAGGTATGTCTGTACATCAGTTCCCGAGCCATGTCATACGTCACTTAGTTCCTGAATCATGTATGTCTGTACATGAATTATTTCCTGAGTCATGTATGTTTATACATAAATTAGTTCAAGTCGTGTATGTCTGTTCATCAGTTAGTTCCCAAGTCAAGCCTGTACATTATTTAGTTCCTGAGTCAAGTCTTTACATCAATTAATTTTCGAGTCAAGTGGGTCTGTATATCAATTAGGTCTTGAGTCAATTCTGTATATCAATCAATTCTTGACTCAAGTATTGTCTGTGTATCAATTGTTCCTGAGTCACGTCTCTCTGTACCTCAGTTTGTTCCCGAATCAGGTCTGTTGAACATCATTTAGCTCTGGAGTCAAGTCTTCATGTACATCAATTAGTTCCCAATCAGGTCTGTCTCTACATCAATTAGTTCCTCGGTCATGTATGTCCGTACATCAATTAATCCACGAGAAGTGTCTTAGCAAGAGCACACAAAAGATTGTACCCATGTGTAGATCAATCAGATAAATCATTCCTTTTCAGGTTATTAAGAGTTATCTTTCCAAGCATGCCCGAAATGATGGTTTTCACTTTCATAACTGTGGAAATTGAATGTTGAGTGACACTGAAAACAAAATCATAACAAGTTTCAGAAAACCTCATTTGAAACAAAAACATCATTTGAAATTCTTGGTCTATTCAAAACTGTTTATATGGATTCTGTATGAACACTAAAATTGTTATTGTCATTGTAAAGGTAATATTTTATATTTGGTTGCAGTTGTGTTTAAATACCCAACCATATGTATTTTAATCCAACTGTCCTCATTTCTAAACTGGATTCATATGAAGATTGCATCTAGGATAACGGCAGTTAACTAACTGTCTTCTGTTCTAAACTGGAATCATATCAAGTTTATGTCTAGGATAATGACTGTAAACTGTTCTCTGTCCTAAGCTGGAATCATATAATGTCCATGTCTAGGATAATAACTGTAAATTGTGCTCGGTCCACAACTAGAATCATATGTTTATGTCTAGAATGATGGTTGTTAACTGCTAACCTGATAAAGTAACTGTCTAGGATAATGACTGTGGTCACCAGAAGAGAACCATCAGTAAGGAGTCAAGATGTATACAGATTGGTGGAACACCTCCCAACCTTACACGCTATTGATATTCATGCAAAAAGCATGACACAGTAATTCTCTTATTCTGGTTAGCGTCATTGATATTCATGCAAGAATGACACAGTAATTCTCTTATTCTGGTTAGCGTCATTGATATTCATGCAATAATGACACAGTAATTTTTTCTTATTCTGGTTAGCTTCATTGATATTCATGCAAGAATTACACAGTAATTCTCTTATTCTGGTTAGCGTCATTGATATTCATGCAATAATGACACAGTAATTTTTTTCTTATTCTGGTTAGCATCATTGATATTCATGCAAGAATGACACAGTAATTCTCTTATTCTGGTTAGCGTCATTGATATTCATGCAATAATGACACAGTAATTTGTTTCTTATTCTGGTTAGCGTCATTGATATTCATGCAATAATGACACAGTAATTTGTTTCTTATTCTGGTTAGCGTCATTGATATTCATGCAATAATGACACAGTAATTTGTTTCTTATTCTGGTTAGCGTCATTGATATTCATGCAATAATGACACAGTAATTTTTTTCTTATTCTGGTTAGCGTCATTGATATTCATGCAATAATGACACAGTAATTTTTTCTTATTCTGGTTAGCATCGATATTCATGCAATAATGACACAGTAATTTTTTTCTTATTCTGGTTAGCGTCATTGATATTCATGCAATAATGACACAGTAATTTGTTTCTTATTCTGGTTAGCGTCATTGATATTCATGCAATAATGACACAGTAATTTTTTCTTATTCTGGTTAGCGTCATTGATATTCATGCAATAATGACACAGTAATTTTTTTCTTAATCTGGTTAGCGTCATTGATATTCATGCAATAATGACAGAGTAATATTCCCTTATTCTGGTTAGCGTCATTGATATTCATGCAATAATGACACAGTAATTTGTTTCTTATTCTGGTTAGCGTCATTGATATTCATGCAATAATGACACAGTAATTTGTTTCTTATTCTGGTTAGCGTCATTGATATTCATGCAATAATGACACAGTAATTTTTTTCTTATTCTGGTTAGCGTCATTGATATTCATGCAATAATGACACAGTAATTTTTTTCTTAATCTGGTTAGCGTCATTGATATTCATGCAATAATGACAGAGTAATATTCCCTTATTCTGGTTAGCGTCACTGGTATTCATGCAAGCATGACACAGCAATTCTCTTTGTCAGGATAGTATCATAGCAAACGTAAGAATAACACGAATTTATGAAGTTTTTAGAACAAAATTTTAGTTATCAGGAGATTGAAATTACAGGCAACGATTTAGGAGACCTCAAAAATAAATCTCTGAAAAAATGTTTAAAATGATCTTTATAAGAGAATCTCACAAAGCTCTTGTTATCAGATCGTTTTATGTGAACCTAAACCATTTATTCCTTTCTAACTGTCATCTATTCAGAGGAGAGGAATCCAGAACTATATGTAAATAAAGATTACATCTTAGAGAACATGGAACAGTTAAACCTCATTGTCAAGGCAAGGCCATTCAATGAAAATGGGCTGAAGGTCAGTTAATAATACTAATATTCAAATTTTCTCCTCCTTTAGTCTTGGTTGCAAATGTTGCATGTTGTCAGATTTTAATGTATGAATTGACATAATTAATTTTCTATATCTACATATGTGGAAAGGATATTTAGCAAATTCCCTGTCCATTGTCATACTTAACATTCTTTACATCCTTACAGTTTCATTAATTGTGACCATTATTTTCACAATTAGGTACCATGTCTGCATTAGAAAAAACAGTTTATTGTGGATGTTTTCTTCCAGGGTCGTGCAGCATCATGCATGTATATGCCTTGGAACAAAATTTTTCCTTTTACAAGATTTTCATTTTGACCCATGTCTAGTGCCAGTTCAATTCGTTTCACTGGACATCATGCATAAGGATATATAATTTAATTTTAAGTTGTGTATGCCATTGTACATCCCATGCCTACACTGGCCGAGTGGTCTAAAGCGCTCTCCGTTACGGATCACTGCCATCTCACCTCTGTCTGCGTGGGTTCGAGTCTAGGATTCGGCGAATGTGGATATGTGAGAAAGCTTGCCAGTAGCTTCTCGTGGGTCGGTGGTTCTTTCTGCGGATTTCCCGGTTTCTTCCTCCACCATTAATACTGGTCGCCATGTATATCCCATGTATAGCCTGAAAAATGGCATTAAGCCCCACAACAACAACAACAACAACAACAACAACATTTGCTAAAAAATAGAATAACCTTTTAACTTCTCTTAAATACCGCTAAAACAAGTTAACCAAATTAGACAGAAGGAAACCAGGTATTGAATGCTTTGCAATGATGCCGACTCATCATGAAATATAGCTAGCTGCCAATACTTACAAAGGAAAACCTTTAAACAAATTCATCTCTAAAACAGATCGTACAGGTACTCTGCATTTGAATAAATTTGATTTGAAGCACCTGTACAAATAATGCTGACATGCTTTAAATATGGCTGCCATATCTGGTTGAAATGAAACAAAAAAATGTCGATGCTGGAGTGTTCAAAGGATATTAGAATGTACGGATTTTGTAGGTTGACTTTCATGGGGGATAACTCTGCATTGAGTAAATATCTGGTCATCATTCAGCTTAACTGAAACCTATTGTGTTTACGTTCTGCTTGATCACAATGTAACTCATCCTTTTTTAAGGACCTAATTCTCTGGGTAGGATCGGCAACTGGATATCTACCTTGGGTGTCATTGTGAAAGATTGTTGGTTTCACTTTTAATTTCCCAGCTATGAAATCAAAATACTAGAGACTACTAAACTTTCAAACAGTGAAATTCAAACATTAAAAACCAATCTTCCGAAACATTAAAATCTCTGAAATATTAACATTTCGAAGATATTTAAACAAATTCAGATCCTGAAAATATTCAAGTGAGATTCAAATTCTGAGACGAGTTCCCATTAATCCTCAAATATTCTCCGATGAGCCATCCATTAGTCATGGTATGTCTAGGGGCTTAAACTTAAGTAACAAGACAAGGTAAACCCATCAAGCATTCAATTTTCTGTAAATTTTAAGTTAATAAATACAATAGATAATCAGACTAAGTGAAATATTGAAAAATAACTTACAGTGTATGAATTCATAGAATATTATCCTAAATTGTACTATCAATTTCACACTATTCCAAAAACTGTCCAGATGTATTCCAAATGAAGTGTCTAATATGTTTCTGTTCTAAGGTTTTAGCACCACTAACGAATCACAGTTCTAAATAGAAATGTTTTTACTTTGAAGAAATCGAATTAAAGAAGAATATCACTGAAATCCTTGAAAGTTTCACATAATCCAATAGAAGTATTTAAATATTCATATCATTGAATACATTCACATGAGCCAATTGGTAGTGACTGTTTACATTAAAGATATACCACTCTACTAAATCCAACAAATATTGTAAACAGTGACTATTACAAAGCTGGCATAGACTGAAGAATGAAATGGCAGGTATTTACTTCCGCCATATAACCACCACATATGCATTGAATCAACAAACTATATATCACTCAATGATTCTTGAACATTTAAAATTATGATGCTTTTATATAACGTAACAGTCATAATCTGACCTTCTCAAATTATTGAAGCAATAAACTATGGTGTGCATGATATCTCTACAGGGAAAATGCACTCCTAATTTCATGTGAGGTTTATGTGACCTCCATTCAAATTAATTAGTGGTGTACTTGGCCGAAAAAATGGTTATTTGACCTTTGCAATTGGCTTCAGTTTATAAATGAGAATGATATGTGTAGTTTACATGTACTTTACAGTGGTGCTTGGCAGCCACTGAATTATTTAATTGAAAATATATAAATGTCATAAACCCAAATGACTTAAATAAAACTATAGTATAATTTAAAGAGATGATAGGTACCTGTAACTTAAATAGATGACAGGTATATTTAACATTGAGTACTTTATAAGTCATTGGTTATAATAATATAAGTGTTCAAGGAAAATAGTGCAGATGACAAAGTTGAGGTGGCATCTGCCAAAACAAATGAGATTTATGTCGTGTTTTTAGTATGACTAGTACATTATGTACAGTTATTATCTTATGTCTGTCTTAATTATTGTGCATCTCCCTAACTTGGAAGATCGGGAATCGATGCTCCCATCCCTTGGAATCCTATTCGCAACACCAATACATGTTAACAACATGATCTAGCATTGAAATGACTTACTTGGTCGACATTAGCATCTATTTCAGATCCAATTTTGATCAAACTTGTTAAGTAGTCTTGTATCATTAGCTAATAGATGGAGTTTAATTATGGGTAAGATCTACATATATATTAAAGTCCATCCTGTCTGAGATTGTTAGCACTCCTAAGAAGGACATTAGAAAGAGAGATGATTTAATTTTGGTAAATAAGTTTATTTTATCATGGTGTTAAACAGATTATATAACAAGCTGAAATCTGTTCATAATATGGTGATCATTTGATTTGCTGCTCTAGACACCTCACTAGAGACTATATTTTCATATGATTTCAATCAAATTTTATAAATAACTTTTAGATCATGAAGATCTTGGAGGAACTGATAATAAACAAGATCTATGCATCTTTGTACTTTGCACAATCAGAAATAACATGAAATCATTTGCACATTCACAAAACATGAAGGAAGGATATGTAGCATGCCAATAAATCTTATCATCCTTTTCCATGATTCATTTTATAATGAAAGCTGTATTGTGTTACTTGTTTACTGTAACTAATCAAGTGGTCAGTTACTCTGACAGAGGGGGCCCCAAGTGGCTGAGTGGTCTAAAGCGCTCACCATTACGTATCATTGCCATCTCACCTCTGTTTGCATGGGTTTGAGTCTCAGGTTCAGCCAATGTGGTTATGTGAGAAAACTTGCCAGTAGCTTCTCGTGGGTCGGTGGTTCTTTCCAGAGTTTTCCCGGGTTCTTCCTCCACCATTTGTACTGGCCACCATGTATAGCCTATCTTGTGCTGAAAAATGACATTAAACCCTACAACAACAACAACTCTGACAGAGTTAATCCACTGCGAAATCTTCATAGGAATTCATGCTAGTTTTATCTCGAATTGATTTGGATAATGCTTGTTTTATCGCCAGTTGATATGGATAATGCTAGTTTTATCTCCACTTGATATGGATAATGCTAGTTTTATCTTTCAGTTGATATGGATAATGCAAGTTTTATCTCCAGTTGATATGGATAATGCAAGTTTTATCTCCAATCGATGTGGCAAGACCAAACAGTAATTTAATGTTATATTCACTAGATGACTGTTTTTATGAACATCAACAAATTCCATCAAGCAATCTTCTCCAGCTGCACCTTTGCATGGGTTGTCTCTTTTCTTCATTCTACAAAGCCCAAACATATTTTCCAGATAATAATAATAGTAATAATAATAACGATTTTTTTTAGAGAGGGGAAAAAAATAATTCTATGGAAGGTATTCTTCTTGTCTCCCGCTATTTGATCCATATCTGCATTGTGATCACATATATGTGATAGCAATACTATGGACAATCAAAAAATAATCATGTGCTGGACATATTCCAGATTATTTCTTGACCTAGAGTAAGCTCTCCATGCTGAGTATTTCTTGGCTTTAGAATAAGCTCACCATGCTATTTCTTGGCTTAGAGTAAGCTCACCATGCTATTTCTTGGCATAGAGTAAGTTCACCATGCTATTTCTTGGCTTAGAGTAAGCTCACCATGCTATTTCTCGGCTTAGAGTAAGCTCACCATGCTATTTCTTGGCATAGAGTAAGTTCACCATGCTATTTCTTGGCTTAGAGTAAGCTCACCATGTTATTTCTTGGCTTAGAGTAAGCTCACCATGCTATTTCTTGGCATATAGTAGGTTCACCATGCTTTTTCTTGGCTTAGAGTAAGCTCACCATGCTATTTCTTGGCATAGAGTAAGTTCACCATACTATTTCTTGGCATAGAGTAAGCTCACCATGCTATTTCTTGGCTTAGAGTAAGCCCACTATGCTTTTTCTTGGCTTAGAGTAAGCTCACCATGCTTTTTCTTTGCTTAGAGTAAGCTCACCATGCTATTTCTTGGCTTTAGAGTAAGCTCACCATGCTATTTCATGGCTTAGAGTAAGCTCACCATGCTGATTATTTCTTGGCTTTAGAGTAAGCTCACCATGCTGATTATTTCTTGGTTGATTAACTGTAATGGCAGTGATGAAAATATGAAACAGATTAAAGCATTGCCTTGTGGTAAGTTAGCCTTTTTATTGGAGGCCCTGGGCAACCCATTGTACTAATATGCTCGTCTAACAGATCACTACTATCTCATCTCCGTCTGCGTGATTTCGAGTCTTAAGCTTGGCAATATGGGTATGTGAGAAAGCATGCTAGTAGCTTCTTGTGGGTCATTTGTTCTTCCTGTGGTTTGCTCGGGTTCTTCCTTCACCAGTTAATACCAGTTCCCAAACCAGGTAGAGATAGCGTAGATCCTACTAATTATTGACCCATTGCACTGACAAGCTGTGTGTGCAAAACAAGGGAACGAATGATCAATTCTTGGCTTGTATTGTACTTAGAAACTAACAATTTAATATCTCCTTTCCAAAGTGGCTTTCGTTTTGGCCGCAGTACCATTGATCATCTGGTTAGACTGGAAACATTTATTCGTGACGCATTTATAAAGAAGGAACATTTAGTAGCGGTTTTCTTTGATTTACAAAAGGACTGTGACACGACATGGAAGTACAGGATACTAAATGACCTGCACGATCTGGGTCTAAAAGGCCATCTGCCCTCTTTCATATCAAACTTTCGCTCAGACAGAGAATTCAAGGTATGAGTGGGCTCCACCCTTTCTGATATGCACAAGCTAGAGATGGGTGTGCCCCAGGGCAGTATTTTATCTGTGACGCTTTTCAACATCAAAATCAATAGCATCACCAAGTGTTTGGCTCCAGGTGTGGATTGCTCCTTATACGTTGATGACTTTCTAATATGTTACCGATCAGTTGAAAGACAACTACAGCAAAATATCAAGAAGATTCAAAATTGGGCCATTACTAATGGTTTCAAATTCTTGAAATAAAAAACGATATGTGCATTTCTGTCAGTTACGAAGACATCATGATAACTCTAAACTCACGCTGGACGGAATACCTATTCCAGTTGTTGAGGAAACAAAGATTTTAGGTATTATCTTCAACAGAAAACTGACTTTTATTCCACACCTAAAGAAATTGAAAGCTAACTGCTTGAAATCTCTAGATCTACTTAAAGTAGTAGCGCACAGTGACCGGAGTTCTTATAGAAGAGTCATCCTTAGTTTGTATAGAATGTTTATTTGCTCCAGACTGGGCTATGGTTGTATTGTTTATGGTTCAGCTTGGAAGTCATATTTGAAGATGCTTGACCCAATTCATCATCAAGGAATAAGACTCGCTCTCGGAGCATTTAAGACATCCACATGTGAAAGCCTTCTTGCTGAAGCGAACGAACCTCCTTTATCACATCGTAGAGAAATGCTTTCTGCACAGTATGCTCTCAAATTAAGATCAAACCCTCTGAACCCTGCTTTTTTGGCTGTTTTTCAACCCAAATACAAAACCTTATATGAAAATAAACCAAACGCCATACCTCCATTTGGCATTAGAATATCATCCAGCCTTGACAGTACCAAAATTTATCTTTCTAAAATTCAGAAAACGTCCATTTCTGAAACACCTCCCTGGCTACTTAAACAACCAAAAGTACTTTTTATGCTACATGATGGAAAAAAATCTGAGACAAACCCTTCCATCTTCCACAGATCTTATAATGAACTCCTCATTGAATTTGAAAACTACACAAGAATTTATTCTGATGGATCAAAGGATGAGGAAAAGGCTGCAGCAGCCTTCGTTAGTGGAAAACACATAACACAAGTTCACTTACCAAATGGTACATCAATTTTTTCAGCCGAAATCAGAGCAATAGACCTTGCTCTGCAATATATCGACAACAAATGTAGTTTAAACAGCATCATCTTCTTCGACTCACTATCAGTACTTCAGTTGCTACACAATAGAAAACTAGAGAACCCATTATTAACCAATATTCTCATCAAAAATACTGAGCTGAGTACCTTTCACAATATAGTATACTGTTGGTTAGCTAGCCATATTAGTATTAAAGGTAATGAAAAAGCAGATCGTGCTGCTAAAATGGCCCTATCCCAAGAACGATCTGATTTTAAAATATCGTATACCGATTTTAAACTTAGTATCAAAGAGTCTTTACGTCAGAAGTGGCAGGCATCGTGGAATGATGCAGTGAATAATAAACTTCATGCCATCAAGCCAGCCCTAGGCAAATGGACTCCTTCCTACAGAACCATCCATAGAGAAGAGGTAGTCATTGCAAGAATTAGAATTGGTCATACTTATACAACCCACTCTCACATACTAAAAGGCAAAGACCCACCAGAGTGCATTTCTTGCAATGAACCATTCACTGTTAAGCACTTTATGATAGTGTTTCAACCTGCAACCTACGCGCGATCAGTATTACAATGTGCATGACATGAAGGAACTTTTTGATATAATTAACGTCACTTTTATTATACAATTCCTAAAACAAGTAAACATTTACTCTAAGCTATAACTTTTATGCCATCACCTTGAGCATTTTTATGTAATGTATATATCATCCCATATTTTCAATAACTTTTCATCTGTCTTTTTTAACATACACCATTTACATTCCCCGTTGATCCTGAAACTTTATATATTACCCTTACCATTGTATCATTTTACTTTCAACTATTTGGTTTTGATATCGCTGGTTGATATGAAACCTTTTTTCATTTTTAAATGATCATACATATAACCTTTTGTATGGCACTAAATAGCCTAACAGTGCTGGTGTGCCATAAAAATACAATCAGTCAATCAATCAATCAATCAATCTTTCACCAGTTATACTTATTGCCATGTATATCCTATATGCACTGAGAAATGGCATTAAAAGCAAAACAACAACAACTTCTTTATTACAATTTTAATAAAACAATATTTTACTCCTTGATTTTGTGCAAATTATATGCAGGCAACTGCATTCTGTGATACAATATCAAATGAGTGTCAGTTATTGTTGTTATTATTATTAGTATTATTGCAAACTGCTGACTATTTTACATTAATTAGTTCATCAAAATTACCCGGTTAAATTAATCATGATAATAACATTGTATTGTAGACATTACAATAATCAGTCCACAAAATTACCAGCTTGAATTAATAATAAAACTGTATTATAGACATGATAATAATCAGTCCATACAGCATATTCTGTTGATAATGTAGCAATGTGTAACTATTGAATAGACTTCTAATAGCAATATGTAACTATTGAATAGACTTTTAATAGCAATGTGTAACTATTGAATAGAACAAAATGTATATAGCCTAGGCTTTAATTAAACACGAAAAAGGGATGTTATTAACAACAGCTAACTTTTAACATTCTTCTGCACATGTTTGATGGCTATAAAAAATAAAAGTCGATATTGGTGACAACAGCTAGCCTCTATTATCTTCAAGACATGTTTCAGGTTCAGGGCAAATAAATGAGTGGTGACAACAGCTAATCTTTATTATCCTTCAACACATATTTGAGGCCCTGAGTAAATAAGTTTTTATCATCTGACTTGACTGGATGTGCACATCGACTATGTTATATGTATTTTCAGTTTAGTAGGTCTGCTTGTCTAACTTTAAATCATTTTAGAAACAATATAGTGGCATAGCTACTGTACAGTTTTATGGTTTAAGTTCTCTTGTATAGTTGTATGAAAGTTAACTACTGTACATAGCTACTGTACAGTTGTGTGGTCTTGTATAGCTACTGTACAGTTGTGTGGTCTTGTATAGCTACTGTACAGTTGTGTGGTCTTGTATAGCTACTGTACAGTTTTGTGGTTTAAGTTCTCTTGTATAGTTGTATGAAAGTTAACTACTGTACATAGCTACTGTACAGTTGTGTGATCTTCTATAGCTAATGTACAGTTGTGTGGTCTTGTATAGCTACTGTACAGTTGTGTGGTCTTGTATAGCTACTGTACAGTTTTGTGGTTTAAGTTCTCTTGTATAGTTGTATGAAAGTTAACTACTGTACATAGCTACTGTACAGTTGTGTGGTCTTGTATAGCTACTGTACAGTTGTGTGGTCTTGTATAGCTACTGTACAGTTTTGTGGTTTAAGTTCTCTTGTATAGTTGTATGAAAGTTAACTCATTTGAGAATAAAGTTACTATAGTTTGGAAGGTATATTTAATAATAATGTTTTCTTTTTGTTACAACTTTTTCTTTGTTACTATTTTCATAAGTATCAAGCCACAAGGTTAACATTCAGGGGAGAGTTGTAAGAATTTAGAATAATATAGAGATCACACACACACATGTGTATATATATATATATTTTTTTTTAGGAGGAGAACTACTTCTTTACACCATGTATGATTCATAAGGAATGTCCAAGAGAAGTTATCGCTCCTGAACAAGATCCCTGTATGGTGAGCACATCAGTCTTGTGCTGGGTCATTACAGGAAAGTTTCTGCCACCTGCTATCTTCCAAAACCTTATTGCTGCCTGTTTAGCTCGCTGGCCAGTTGCCAAGAAGAAGGAGATGTCCGAAAATCTAATTTCCAAGATTGCACTGTTTTTGACCTTGACCCTATTCATAGATTGTTTTTGCACCATGAGAACCATATTGTTTTTGCACGGATTACAACGATGGGGATTGATGACATCAATGCAAAGATGTGCACCAGAGTTAGAAAGTTCATTACTCTGAATCTCTCTCAGATTATCTCACATCTGGACCCGGACATAAAATATAGGCTGTGTGTACAGAACGACGAGACTCAAGATATTAGGTCCTGTTTGTCACCACCATTTGAGATGTGGTTTGTGGATGAGGTAAATTGTTTTCAACATTACTGAATAGAGGGGAAATACTGTTCTATTATTGTCTTCTCCTGAGGGTACTGCTCTCGTGTTGTCTGCTTGGGCATGAAAGTGCCTGAGTCATAGGCGAGATTACTGTACCCAACTCGATAACATTATATTAGGGGAAACATTTTCAATGGAGAAGGCAATAATAGATTTAGTAAGTTGCATGACATGTAACATGACATGACATTGGTATGTGGCAGTAGTTCCTTTTAATCAAGTTCAGTGATGGTTCTTGGAAACAGATCCCAGAGTCTAGAGTAAGTGTGTAATATACTAACATAAATTCCTTCAGTTAGCCTGTGTGTACCAAAAATGTATCAAAATGTAACGTACTGAAAGACTAGAATCACGTCAGGAAGTTGGACTTCAAATAGGATTTTGACATTGATTGCTGATTAAATTAAAATAAGGGGGAAAGCCCACGTAGTTGCATTCCTTTTTTTAAATTAAAATGTGTTTGCTTTCATTAATGTATTTAATTTGAGTTTTATTTATAGTAACCTGGATTTATGACTTCATTGTTTTATTTCATTTGTAAATAATAGGTGTTCATTAATTATTTTAGTAAAGGAATGTGGGTACTTTTATCATCCTTTTTGAATTTATTTTAATTCTACTTTGATTTCTTTATGTCAATATCTTGCTAACTTAACTATATTCTGGAGATCATATTTCTGGCATTGGTTAGATAAAACTTTGGAAATAAGCTTATGTCATCAAGATTTTGGACAGAATCAATCCTGGGTATGATCCTTGTACATTAATGAGTGGTCATTACCACTCATGAAGTCCAGTTACTGGTCTGATTTTGACTGAACCAGAATGGTTGATCTTGCTACCACTCTTGAGGTCATATTACTGGTCTGATTTTGACTGAGCCTGGAATATGAGCTGATCTTAGAAGAATTTTTTTAATGAATGAGCCTCATACATAATTAATGATCTTATACATGTTTATAATTGGATGAGCTTGTTCCCACTCCAGAGGATATATTGGTGATCTGATTTTGATCACACTTGGAAAGTAGGTTTGTGTCATCAAGATCTTGCATTACTTCATTAACAAGATAAATACAAAATCTGGATTTGATTGTGATTAAATTAGTCTTCGATGATAAGTGTATCTGATTACTATTGATAATGAATGAGATTAATACATATTAATTAGGTGATCTTTGATCTTATTGCCTGAAGCCATTACAATGCTGGAGGCACTGTTTCTGATATATTGATAATGAATGAGATTAATACATATTAATTAGGTGATCTTTGATCTTATTGCATGAGACCATTGCAATGCTGGAGGCACTGTTTCTGATATATTGATAATGAATGAGATTAATACATATTAATTAGGTGATCTTTGATCTTATTGCCTGAAGCCATTGCAATGCTGGAGGCACTGTTTCTGATATAATGTTGATCAAACTTGGAAAATTGGTTTATACCATCAAGTGCTTGGATGAATTCATGAGCACACAAAATTTGCATATTATTGAATTAATCTTTAATAGTATTAGCATATTTTTTTACAACCTTTTAAAGACTGTTTTAGTTTCAGTTTGTAGAATGGAATGTAGATTCAAAATATTAAGTTTTCACATGCTTTAAATAATGAGTGAGATCACTTTGATATATGTTGTTCCAATTTTCATTTCGAATTTGATGTGTTACAGAATGTTCATAAATATTAATGCATGTTTAAAATAACAAGTGCAAAGTCAAAAATGTAATTTACTGCAAGAGATTAGGTCATCATTATCCTACGGATGTCAGTACACCATCCACCCAACCCCCTTTCATAAGTCTATCTCACATTCATTGGGGAATCATATAAATATCTGTCACTCGGTGAGTCACATATTTATATGATTCCCCAATGAATGTGAGATAGACTTGTGAAAGGGGGTTGGGTGGATGGTGTACTGAACAGTGAGTTTAGACAGATACACACATTGTAAAAATTGGTTTCTCATAAATAATTTTTTCTGCATTTGGTCTTATTGTCCTTCAGTAAAGGCAATGTTCTTTGCAATTTACTGACACAAGTACCTGCTTTCAGTTTTCCTTTTTTATTGTGATTTTAGTTTTGGAAGGAAATATAGTACAGTCAAACTGATTTGCCATATTTTCTGTGTCTAACCACAATCAGAATTGATTCTACATTCTTGAGGGGCCTTGGGTGGTTGGGTGGTTATAAGCACTTGTCTTTATTGATCACTGCCATCTCTCCTCTCCACACGTGTTCGAGTTTTGGGATCGGCCAATGTGGGTACGTAAGAAGGCTTGCCAGTAGCTTCAAATGGGTTGGTGGTTCTTGCTGGGGGTTTCCGTTTGTTTCTCTACTAGGTATTCTAGGAACAGATATGTGAATATGGTTTAATTTAGTTTTATTCTAACTCTTGCTGAGAAAGGAGAGGAGAAAACTCCCATAAATAATCCTGATTATGTTCATATAGGCTGTTGAAGTATTGAAGATGGGGAGTCCCATTCTGATTTACACACATTTCATAGAGTCAGTGACTCTCCTTGCATGGTGTAAAGGAAACCCTGCTCTGTTATTCTGTCTGAACAATCAAAACCAAACATTTTTTTTACACTATTTACATTAGTGTGATTTCATCTACATTGTTGTTTTTACTTGACATGTAATCACTGATGGTATGGGTTTTGTAAAAATGTTGACCTTCCTCATTCTTTAGGTACATGATCCTGATGCACCCATAACACGTGAACACATGAATCATGCTCGTCTCTGTGTTGCTCTTTTGTCTGTTTGTGGAAATGCCATGAGAGACATCTTACTTACCAAAGTTCCTGCACCACATAGAAACATCTACCAGGCAATCCTAGCCAACAAAACCAGATTGACCAGCAGGACACAGATAGGACCAGGACAATGGCAGAATGCTCTTCTTAACAAGGATCAGATTAAAATGCTCTTCATGGATCCCAAGGGTCGCTTTGTGGCTCCAATTGATCAGCTTGATATTTCATTGTTATACACTCTAATAAGAAATGTCAGTACGGTTAAACCTCCATCAACGGGCTGGGGAGTTGATCCACTAGATAAACCAAGAGACATGTCTCTAGGAGCTAATGTGGAGCGAATTCATTCATATAGGAATCATATCTGTGGTCATTCCCCGGAAGGAAAAATTAGCCAAGAAGACTTTAAGGATTACTGGAAGAAGATTAAAGCTGTGCTTCATAACATTGAAACTGAAATTGGTCAACAGGTCTTCATTCCACAGTTAAAGAAGCAAAAGAGGCAGGTGATCTCCGTCTATGAAGCCTGTTAACTACAGAAGAAAATCGTGAAGCATCAGCAACAGGTACAAGTAAGTAGTGTGCACACAACATCATGGAATGGTATGAATACAGCTTGTCATGGTCCACAGGGGTGGAGGTTGGTTTCAGCTATAACTATTTTGGTTTATTAGGAAACACTCTTAAGATATGTTGGTACTCATTAGGAATATTTCATAGTGGGGTACAAATATTTAGAGTGAGATTTTGCCAGTATTTATTGTCAGTCAGGAGAGCATTCCTGTTTCTTTGAAAAGGACTCCTTGGTTTGGGTCCATAAGGACTCCTTGGTTTGGGTCGATAATAGATTTCAAAAGGACTCCTTGGTTTGGGTCGATAATAGATTTCAAAAGGACTCCTTGGTTTGGGTCGATAATAGATTTCAAAAGGACTCCTTGGTTTGGGTCCATAATAGATTTCAAAAGGGCTCCTTAGTTTGGGTCGATAATAGATTCATCACAGTGTTTGATATATAAACTGATATTAAAAATGGAAAACAGTAGTTTCCAAATTTGTTCTACTGCCTAATAAAAACATTTATTATTTAGAGCAGTATGTCACAAGGCCTGTATGATGCCAGTTTTGTTTTCTCACAAGAATGCAAATTGTATACTAAGTAAAGGTACCAAAATTTGTGGATGGCATACACTTGGCCTAAGGAAGAGTTGTATCAATTTTGACTTTAAAGGGTGTTATTGTGACTAAAAGAAGAAAATTATGTTCAGTAAAATAACTTAACTGTTCCATTTTGTGCAGTTACAAATTTTATGGAGGCCTTGAACTTGGGGTAAGAGAGAGCCCTATGAATTTCAGGGTGACAAGGTCAGAATCAAAGTCACTGTGACTAAAAGAAGAAAACTAGTTACTTTGTGGAAGACATGCACTTGGAGTAAGAGAGGGTAAATAGGTCAGATTCTAGGTCACTGTGACTGAAAGAATACAGCTGGTTTCCACACAATAATCTGCGGTTACCATAACTCTGGAGATAATGAGCATTATGGGTAAGAAAGAACACTGTTGTTTTGGGGAAATAAGGTGAAAGGTCAATTCATTGACTGAACTAGGAGCAATTTTTGGCACAAAAAAGATCAATTATATTTCGCAGACCTGGACCAAACTTTTAGGAAGATTTCCACATCAGGGAATGCAGAATCTTATTGATTTTGAGGTCCATGGGGGTCATTTTCACTATCACAGAGAAGAAAATTCGTTCTCACACTGTAACAGTATTATGTCACAGACTTGGACCAAAACTTTGTGGGTGACTTGTATTTGGGATAAAAAATTGCTTTTAGGTTTGGAGGTCAAAACTTAAGGCCAATGACTAAAAGAAGAAAGAAAAACTCACAAAAAACACCAGTTATGAACTATAAGTATTATTAAATACAATTGATTTATTATGTACCATTTTTGTGGTTCTCTTATTAAAATTATTTACCAATTTTACCTCATTGAAAGCAAATGATGAAATTGTTGCTTGGAGAAAATTTTCATTAAAATTGTTTGTGCATTTGTTTTCTTAATCTTTTAATTTAGCAATGAATGTGAGGTTCTCTAGGATATAAGAACATTAATTTATTTTCTATGTTCACTGATGTACAATTTTTGTCATCCACATTTCTTTGGTGTCCATGGAAATGGGTGTTTTGCCAAATGGTACTATGGTGCATCAGCAATTGAACTGAAAGTATGTATCATGGGAGCTTTTATGTTTGAGGAAATAATTTATAGCTTAAAATGACTTTAAACATTTTATTGAAGTTTGAGTTGGATAACTAGATATAAAATGAGCAGTCTGTTCTCGTATCATATAACATTTTAGGCATTGCTTTAATTTCATACTTGAAAAGTGCACCATGGCAAACTTCTTGGGCTTAAATAATATTCAAAAATCAGCTTGCTATTTTCAGATTAAATGCTTAGAACACACAAGATTTTTTGAAGTGGAAACTATGACATGACTTATCTGCCTTTTACAGGTTTGAACTATCCGAGGTCCCTCTTCTCACAGAAGAGTAGTGCTTGACTGGATCCAAGACAGGCTGACAGAATTCCTAATT
Source organism: Megalonaias nervosa (assembly GCA_016617855.1). Taxonomy (NCBI): domain Eukaryota; kingdom Metazoa; phylum Mollusca; class Bivalvia; order Unionida; family Unionidae; genus Megalonaias; species Megalonaias nervosa. Next base: position 25,530 of record JAECUM010095247.1, on the reverse strand, counting down.
CCATGCCAAGAGTCACTGTTATATTTGGCCATAACTACAGTCCAGCATTGTGCATAATCACATGTCAAGAGTCACAACTGTAGGTGGTCATAATTATGGCTCAGTTTGAGATGTGTGAGCTCCACAAGATTAATTGAGAATACATTGCTTGACTATGGAGAAACAGAAGACATTTATAGTGTTGACTATGGAGAAAAACAAGACAATTGTAGTGTTAAATGTGGAGAAATACAAGACAATGATGGTGTTGACTATGGATATAGTTCCTATTTTTTTGGTTTAGGAAATAGTCACCAATGATGGTGCAGTGACTGAAAAATATGAAAGCTTGTGTAATATTAACTTAAGTAGATTAAATATGTTATTAGTTGTCAAATTTCTCAGCATTTTGATAGACTGATGTTTTAAACAATTTTTGTCTAGATGTTTGCCCACTGGTGTCCTATTACAGCATTGCTGCTGTGATATTGTTTGTTTGCTATGCATATATTAAATATTATGTTCATTCAACAGAAGACAGACTTTTAGGGGTGCTATAAGCCAGAAAAACTTTGAAGAGGCCTTGAGTGACATTTGTATCAAGAACTGGGTATTTATTTCCTTCAACAGGATGCCTTCAGAATTCAAAGAATTTCAATTATTTGTCATCCTACTCTGTTACTTGAATGTATGGATTGTTTTTACCTTTTGATTTATTGAGAATTTTTATTATTCCCATCATTCTTGCATCAATTGCATTACTTCTCAGGTGACTACATCAGTAGCTAACTCATAATATCAACATTTTTGCTGCTGAAGCACACAGCAATTATTCTTAAAATTTTTTATATTTTTCCAGAGAGTGGATCATCAAGGACAGAATTATTTATCGTAAATATACTTGATGCTTGGTCATTTATGATTTTTACAGAGAATGGATCATGAAGGACAGAATTATTCATCATGATAAATATACTCAATACATGATCATTTATGAGTTTTACAGAAGAGTGTATTCAGTGGCCTTATGACCAGTCACCAGTGTCCAGTATGATTTGTCCATCATCCATTGGCACTTGGTTAGCTGCTACTACGATTGCCCAGTATCATTTATCCATCATCCATTAGCACTTGGTTATCATCTTCTAATGTACTGGAAGAAGTGCCACAAAATGTCACAATCACATTCACCCCAAGGTTTATTTGGTCCTTTATGAAACTGGTAACCATTATCCATCATGACAGCCATCTCCAGATACTTGTTACTTTTTTCTTCTCCTGAATGGCTGGTTATATTGGCATTAAATTTTAACTTAAATACATTTTATAATGTTCAATTGGTCACCAATGTACCAACTGTACAGATTTGGCATATAATATGGCATCCATGATGACCATATTGAATCTTGTTACCGCTTCTTCTGCTGATCACCTGGTCATATGAACATGTTTTCACTAAAACACCTAATGTGATGTCCAGATGATCCTAATGAAAATGGTGCCATCATAAAAAATATCGCTAATCCCCATGAAGAGATGGTTTTATTGACATGGTTATTTTCATTAAAAGACTTCTTATGATCTCTGGTTACAAAATGAAAATGCTGCTGATCTGACATGTAACATGACTCCCTAAATATTATTGCTTCTGTTGAATTGATTTTCTCTTTTGTTACATGGATTTCTGAATATATTTGGGAGGGGCAGTAATGGTACTAGTTGTTGTTGCTTCCTTTTAGCTATATGGGATTTCTAAAGATATTGGGGAAGGGTGACAATTCATTTAATGTTATTGCTTCATCTCTTGAATTGCTTTTTCCCTTTAGCTATGTGGGATTTCTGAATATATTGGGGAGGATGGAAGTGGCACATTAAAGACTATATCATGCAGAAGAAAAGGGAGGTAACTGTCTTTTGCAGGACATGCAGAATCAGCCAAGCCTGCTGGATTGGGCAGGGGATGAATTTTTTTATCCACTGGATTAGGAGTCCAAATGCTCTATCAGTCAAGTTAACATGGCTCCATTCCGAATGTATACTGGTGGTAATGTAGAATTTAGTCAGTCCTAAATGAAAATGTTGCTGTTGATCCATCCCATTTGAAGATGAAAATGTTGCTGTTGATCCGTCCCATTTGAAAATGAAAATGTTGCTGTTGATCCGTCCCATTTGAAGATGAAAATATTGCTGTTGGTCCGTCCCATTTGAAAATGAAAATGTTGCTGTTGGTCCGTCCCATTTGAAGATGAAAATGTTGCTGTTGGTCATATAATTTTTTTTTTAATTGGTATGCTTTAGCATTATTAAAAATTGCAAAGCATAACATAGTATGCTGTCTCTGGAACTATTTTCACATTTTGTATTTATTTGACTTTAATGCCATTTTTGAGTGCAGATAGGCTGTAGATAGTGGCCAGTATACTGGTGGAGAAAGAACCCAGACAACTCCGGTAAGAAGCAATGACGTAAGGGAAGCCATTGGCTGCTTTCTCACATACCCTATATTGGCCGAGCCCAAGATATGTACCCACGTGGACAGTGGTGATCGGTATTGATGAGTGCCTAAGACCAATCAGCCACTCCCTCCATTTTCAACTTTAACTACAGTCAAGAACATAGATATTTGAATCATTAAAGTTTTCAGACCATGACCCTAGAAGTTTTCAGAAGAAAAAATATTCAAAATTAAAACAATTAAGAAGAAATTCAGATTTTCTGATTTTTGCAACCTGACAATGTTTCATTTCATTCAATATTAGAGATTTTGTCCAGGGGCAGAGTGGTCTAATGTGCTTGCCATAAAAAATAACTGTCATCTTGCCGCTTTCCTTATTTGTTCAAATGTTGGCTCGGCCAGCTTGGGTATGTGAGAAAACTTGCCATTAGCTTCCCATGGGTTAAGGAATCTTCACCAGCTTTTACTTTGATCTTTCTCTGTCATCTATACTGCTGCCACATATAGCCCATCATGTGATGAAAAATTGTGTTAGACCCACACGCCAAGCCAAACTGTGAATTCGTGTCCATTTAGATGTGTACTGCTAATGCCAGTTTTGTTTAGTACCTACCAGGCATTTAAGATTCAAGAGCGTGATTCAGTAATGACTATGATTGTGTGATGTTTGATGGCCAGTTCAGATTTACAAGACGTTTTATCAGACAAATGCATATCATTTAAATAATTATATAGACAGAGTGTATATCTAAGTATATTTAAAGCATGGTGGTGAAATACTGACAAGGTATTTTCTGAAAGAAATAAAATTTTGTCATGAAGCAACTGTTCACTTTTGGTATATGGAGGGGGACAAATTAGTTAAAAACATCTTATTCTGACCAACCAATCCAGTATTAGTTTAGCATAAAACTATTTTTGTCTAATAGACAATGTGGAAGTAAACTTTGCTTTCCACAGCATAATTTCAACATGTTTAAAATTGCTTTCAGAAGCTTACATTTTTCAGTTAACAGGTGAGCGATATCAGTCCCACTAGAACCTCTTGTTCCAAGATGATTTGGATTATTTTTGTCTGATTGAATTCACCTGATACTTGATATTCTTATTATCAGTATTTGTATCATAACTATGATTATATAGTCAGGAATATATTTTGTTTTGTTTTATCCTTTTTAATATTTCCTTGATTGCAATTATTTTCAGTTTATGTAACAAATTTAAATAATGGGTCTACATGTGACCACATATTCATTTCCCATAGAACTTAATGTGAATATATTAAAAAAAATTAAAACAAGTTCATTCATTGGAAGCAGGGAAGTTTTGTAAAACCTTGTAGAAGAGGTGCTTCACAGCATGTTACTGAAATTCATGCTGCCTATTATAGGATGGCTGCCTAATAATACAGCCATACACCAATAGTCCATAGGTTATTTTGTCAGCAGAAAATAAAATATAGGATATCAAATAAAACTAAATATTGTACATAGACAGAATTTTATGACATTAATAATGGAACAAAACTGAACCCATTTATTAGCCAGTGGCATACCTTGAAATATTTAGGACTCTAGTTTGTGTTCCCCACACCAGTAGATTGGTTCCCTGGCTGTAAAATAGTTGTCTGATACCTATTCCAAACATAAAGTAAAGCATTTGTGTGTATTGACAATGTTAGATACTAAGTTTGCATATACTAACTTACTTGAATCATTTGTAATGATAATGTTGATAGCTCAATAAATACCGTGTCTTTAGTAGTTTGTCTAATGTTTTTTATTTATTTCCTGTGTGTCTGCTCTTCAGATATGAATGCATGAAATATCAGTCTCGAAGTATTATATAATATAAAATTACTCAACCCCCATTTTCATCAATCTCTTGTATAAAGATCATATTTTGGTTGTTTAACATTTTCTTAATTGTAGGCTTTGTTTTCTTCAATCATATATTAAGAAATGTGTATGGCATATAATGGGTTCATTTTATTTTTCCACATGAAAATTTAATAAATGTAGAGGCTTTAACCTGAGACCAAATTTGAGTCAAGCCAGAGAGTAAGCTGATACTCATTTGCATTGATGCAAAGAAATTGTACACCGTGCAGATTGTAGTTGTAACAGTACTTAACATATACCGAATTCACATAAGTTATAAACAGTTTTGATTGTAGTTCAAACAATGCAGGTAAGGAATTCACACAAAGAAATAAACTATAAACAGTGCATATTGTAGTTCCAACAGTATTTAACATGTGCTGAATTCACACCTATAAATTATAAACAGTGCATATTGTAGTTCCAACAGTACTTAACATGTGCTGAATTCACACCTATAAATTATAAACAGTTTAGACTAGTTCAAACATAACAGGTAATAAATTCACACAAAAAAGTAAATTAACATTGGAGATGGCAGTTCTAACACTACTTGAACAGGTACTGAATTCACACAAAGAAATAAATTGTAAACAGTGCAGATTGTAGTTCTAACAGTACTTAACAGGTACTTCATTCACACATTGAATTTCAAAGTATAAACTACAGTTATATTTCAGTGTCAACAATGTCAGAAGTAAAATAGAAACCAAAGCTTGTCATAATATGAGAAAGTTTCACTTCAGACCAAGAAATATTCCGCATAACAAGGGTGTAAAAAATGAGAAAACTGTTGAGAGAGATATCACAGAAAGCAATAAATATAAGACTTTAATAGGAAAAGCACAGTCTTCTCAAAAAGACCAAGTTCACACTCTGGTACTAAGTTAACACTCTGGTACTGAGTTCATAATTGGGTACTGGGTTCACATTCAGGAACTGAGAAAGAAATTGTCTTGGTGCCATACAAGTTCCTATGGCAACTAAAACCAAAAGATTTAGAAGCTGATCTGGATGACAGTGACTCCGACCATAAAAGTTAAAGAGAAATTCATCATTATTCAAGGTTACAGAAACATTATCAGTCAGTTTGATTTCCAGTAGCTCATTACATATGTTATTGAGGAAAGTAAAGAAAAAACAGAACAATGATTAACAGGTGATATTTCATAAAAATGTAGCAGACAAAATATGTGCAAAAGTTTTATTTATAATGAGGTGCAGGTCTCTTCAAATGACTTCTAACTGTAATAACTTTAATATAATACAATTAAACTACCATTTATTCTGAGGTGCAGGTCTCTTCACATGACTTCTAACTGTAATAACTAATATAATTAAATAAAAATACCATTTATTCTGAGAGGCAGGTCTCTTCACGTGAAGGCCTCATTGAAGATTTGTCAGTTGACAAATGAGCTTCTTCTTTAAATAAAGTCATTATTCCTAAGTGTAATAAAATAAAAATACCATTTGAGTCATAATGTTAAGATTTTGTTACTATGATACTTCAGTCATAAACAATGGACTACGGGAAGTTATCTATCAAAGGACGCTTATACCTTGACACACAGAGTTGTAAAAAAGAAATTAATGCATTTAAAAAAGCACCCAGCAACGTACAATATGATAAATATAAGACTATGTAACAATAAATAATAGTCATAATTTTCAGGTCTGGTGAAAAGAGTACATACATGCTGGTACAAATTAAGAAAATGAACCTTGGAATGAGTTGTTCTGAAAAACAGAATGTGGTGTTTTCAACACAAGAACATATCCCATATGTGATTGGAGCCTAGAATGGAAGAAATCATTAAAGTCCAATGCACTAAGAAATATGAAAGAAACAAAGATGTACGCCAGAAGATGATAAACAATTTTGAAATAGACTTGAGCAAGCATTGTCATGTAGAGTTAAATACTTCCTTTAAGAAATACTGTGAGGACACTTCTAAGATAATGAAGGTCATGTCAAAAGCAATGGATATGATGGTATTCACTTATCAGGGTGATCATTTCCCTGAAAGCAAGTTCACAATCTGGTACTGATTTCACTATCTGGTACTGAGTTCACAATCTGGTACTGAGTTCACAATCTGGTACTGAGTTCACTGCATTCACATTCTGAGTACTGTGTTCTCATTCTGGGCACTGAGTTCACACTCAGGTACTGAGAAAAATGTTATCCTGGTGCAATACTAGTTCATGTGGCACCAAAAGATTTAGAGGCTATATGAATGTCAGTGACTCCCAACATAAGAGGTAAATACAAAATTCATCATTATTCAAGGTTTAAAAAACAATTATCAATCAATTTAATTTCCTGTAACTCATTGCATATGTCATGGAGGAAAGTGAAATAAAAATAGAACAATGACTAACAGGTAAAAATTTCATTTGAGAAAATGTAGTAGACAAAATATGCGCAAAACTACCATTTATTCTGAGAGATGGATCTCTTTGCATGATTCCTAACTGTAAACACTGTAATATAAAATAAATATACCACATATTCTGAGAGGCAGGTTACTTTGCATGATTCCTAACTGTAATATAATAAAATTTAACTACCATTTATTCTGAGAGTCCGGTCTCTTCACAGAATTCCTAAATATAATAAAATAAAAATACCATTTGGGTGATAAAGTTAAGATTGTGTTACTATATTTTATCCCAGTCATAAACAATGGACTAAGGGAGGTAACCTATCCAAGGAAACTAATATCTTGACATACAGGGTTGCAAAAAAGAAACTAATGCATTTAAAACGCACCCAGCAACATACAATATGATACATTTAAGACTCCGTGTTACAATGGGTAATACAGTCATACACTGCATGTCTGATATGGTGAAAAGAGTACATATAAGTTGGTGCAGATCAAGCAAACGAACTTTGGAATGAAGTGTTCTGAACACGAGAACATATCCCATGTGTGATTTGAGCATAGAATGGGAGGAATCATTACAATTCTAATGCACTAACAAATATGATGCCAGGAAAGAAAAAAAGTTGTATGTGAGAAGATGAGGAACAATTTTGCAAAAGACTTGAGCAAGCATTGTCTTGTAGAGTTAAATGTTGCCTGTAAGAAATATTGTGAGGACACTTCTATGGGCAATGTCAATAATGTTGTGAGGACACTATTTGATAAAGAGCACCTTGTCAACATCAATAGATACCATAGTGCTCTCTTATCAGGGTGATCATTCCCTTTGCACAGTTAAGTCATGTTTGCACTGTTGAAATTAATATTGGGTAGTTAAAAGCTCATATTTGTATGGTGTACATGGAATAGTAAACTCAACACATATCAAATCAATGATATGGGTGTTTGTTATGTTCCGGCTGGGGAAAATGATAATTCAGAAGACTAACAAAGCTGACACACAAAAGTCTGAATGCATATATAATATAAAACGAGGCATATTACCATACCATTCATGAGGAGTTTACATGCACAATGCCATAGTAATGTATCATGCATGAGGAATGTCCATGCACAATGCCATAATAATGTATCATTCATGAGGAATGTCCATGCACAATGCCATAGTAATGTATCATGCATGAGGAGTTTCCATGCACAATGCCATAGTAATGTATCATTCATGAGGAGTGTCCATGCACAATGCCATAGTAATGTATCATTCATGAGGAGTGTCCATGCACAATGCCATAGTAATGTATCATTCATGAGGAATGTCCATGCACAATGTCATAGTAATGTATCATACATGAGGAATGTCCATGCACAATGCCATAGTAATGTATCATTCATGAGGAATGTCCAATGTCCATGCACACTGCCATAGTAATGTATCATGCATGAGGAGTTTCCATGCACATGACATGGCAATGTATCATTCATGAGGAATGTCCATGCACAATGCCATAGTAATGTATCATTCATGAGGAATGTCCATGCACAATGGCATAATAATGTATCATTCATCAGGAATGTCCATGCACAATACCATAGTAATGTATCATGCAAGATGAGTTTCCATGCACAATGCCATAGTAATGTATCATTCATGAGGAATGTCCATGCACAATGCCATAGTAATGTATCATTCATGAGGAATGTCCATGCACAATGCCATAGTGCAGTACATTACAGCAACAATATTTGCTAAACATATTTGTATCCTGACTAGAATGCGGTCTTCATACATCACTGGTTGATATCATCATATTCATACTGATATATCCTGACCAAATAAAGGACTCACAATGAGGTCCTGATATTTCACTATAGCTATTAATTTCATAATGGTATACTGATGTATCCTGACCTAGTAATGTCCTCACAATGAGGTCTTGATATATCACTGATTTATTATTATTATCTTTATACTAATGTATCCTGACCAAATAAAGTTATAAGACTAAAGTATTGATATTTCATTGGTTTATAATTATTACATTCATAATGTTCCTGGCCAAATAAAGGCCTCAGAATGAGGTCCTGATACTCCATTATCATATGATTGTTATATTCATACTGATATACTGTCTATACTTACCAAGTAAAGGTCTCAGAATCTGGTCTTGATATTTTGCTGGTTTATGATTATTATATTCATACTGGTGTACCCTGACCAAATAAAGGACTTAGAACAGTTCATGGTATATCACTGGTTTATTATTATTACATTTATACTGGTGTACCGTGATGAAATAAGGGTCTAAGAATAAAGTTGTGAAGCTCCAATGGCATATGATTATTATACTCATTCTTATTTATTTGGGACACAATACCAATGGCATGTGATTATTATACTCATTCTTGTTTATTTGGGACACAATACCAATGGCATATGATTATTATACTCATTCTTGTTTATTTGGGACACAATTCTTTCTCAGTATTTCTCTTCATATTTAAGGTGGGAATTTTGATTCCTTACTATTCAGGACTAAATTTTCATGTCATCTATATCATTTTGTTCCAATTTTGTTTTGTATCTTGACTGAATTTGATTACATTTCTGGGAGGTTTTCTTCTTAGTTAATTATTCTCATATCAGCCTGTGTATCACCAAGCCATAAGAGTATCATTTCAACCAACACTCTACAACCCAATTCATACCCACGGTGAGTGGATACAGAATACTATGCATCTATCCATGCATTTCATTGATTCATATGTCCTTCTTTGTCTCAGTGTATTTGTCCATTGAAAGGACATGTCAAAGTTTTCTCTGCGCAGATTTGTGTTTGACTTGAACAACTTTGGCTCATCACTTGTGTATTTGAATTGTGGATTTTGCCCATTTGTTCAAGAGTTATAAACCTACAGCAATCTACAATATTCAAAGTAAAGAATTAAACATACTTTGTGTCTATATAGAATTAGGCATACACTGTCTTCATTGACACTTGCTCAATTTTTTTACAGAGTTATGGCCCTTTATTAATCTGACATATGCAAATTTCAGATAAAAAAAGTATTTTCAGTCTGCATCCAATTAGGCATTGATTGCCTTCACTATCGCTTGGTTGAAGAACATTTAGATTTTGACAAGTGTTTTGTTGGCATATTGACATAACATCACCATCGACATCAACATATGGCATAACATTACCATTGACATCAACATATGGCATAACATTACCATTGACATGAATAGATGGCATAGGATCACCATCGGCATCAATAGATTACTAAAGAAGCTCTTCATGAAGTCATTATTATCATCGTGATTGTCAACAAGTGTTTTATATATATATATATATATATATATATATATATATATATCAATATGCACAAGTTACTTATATTTGATAATAAACGTAATTTCTTTTGTGTGTTTTGCTGTGTTCCCTTGCCAAAAATTCTGATGATGAATAATATACATAGGACTTCACTGCATTTGATTTTTTTTTATTTTTATTTTTTTTATATTATTTAGGAACCACTTGATTGATATATGTAACTATATGATGTTTTTCTTCCTTCAATACATCTGAAAGTTTGTATATTTTACATAATGATACCTAGTGTAAATTGTCTCCAAAATTATCCATCTTTTCCATTGAGTTGATTCTTGATTTATGGACCAGCTGTAGAAATCAACTTGTCTTTTTATTTATTGAATTTATTTACTTGTCTATTATTTCTTTCGTACTTATTTTGAGTCAATATATCATTTCGAAGAAATGACCTATTTATTATATATAATGTTTTTATTTGTATCAATAAATTTCTTTCCAATGAATCCAAGTGTTTGCAATTATTAGTAGATTTAAAATGACCTTGGTAAATCAAGGTCAACATGACATAAAGAATATGTTTGCCTGATATCATTAGTACATCATATGATCAGCTGGTAGATCAGGATTGATGACACTACAGGAACCTGAATAATCTCAGTACATTACATGATCATCTGATAGATTAGGGTTGATGGCACGGAAGCAACCTGAATAAAGTCATTGGGATATTGCCTAATGGGCTGGTAGATCAGGGTTGATGACACTATAGGAACCTGAATAAAGTCATTGGGATATTTCATAATGGGCTGGTAGATCAGGGTTGATGCCACTACAGTACCTGAATAATCTCAGTACATTGCATTATCAGCTGGTAGATCAGGGTTGATGGCACTGAACCAACCTGAATATAATCATTGGGATATTGCATAATGGGCTGGTAGATCAGAGTTGACAATACTGAAAGAATATGTTTACAGTGTATAGTGGGTTTATAAATCAAGGTTTACGTGTCTGAATAAATGTATTTTCATGAAATAGTACACAGTACAGTGCAACCTGACCGGTTGCTGCGTTCTGTTGGTAACACATGTGGATCTATTCAGGTTACATAATAGGTTGTGATAAAATCTACACTCATGGACAAAGGTTGAACACACAGTATAGATATACAAAAGAGTATGTAATAAAATAGTGAAGACTGCATCCACTTGATCTTCTCCAATCAATCCAACGCCTCAAGTCCAGATTTAATTATCTTATGATTCACACATAGCTGGAAACTGGAATGGAATTTCTAAAGTGTGATGTTTGATTAATATGTCATCTATAGCTGTGGTATCAGTTACATGCATTCTCCAATTGTGCAATCTGTCCATAGCATGACTCAGTGAATAATCAAATGCGATATATATATATATATATATATATATATATATATATATATATATATATATATATATATATATATATATATATATATATGATGTACCTCTGGGAATAATATACAATCTGTCCATGACATACTGCTGTGAATAATTGTATGGAATCTATACATGACACACTTCTGTGAATAATCATATGCAATCTGTCCATGACATACTGCAGTTTGTTCATTACAGAGCTCCATGAAAACCATACAAGCTGTCCTTGACACACCTCTGTGGATAATTATTTATAATCTGTCAATAACACACCTCTGTGAATAATCATATGCAATCTGTCCATAACACACCTATATGAATAATTATATTGTTTCATTCCATTACACTCCTCTGTGAATAACCATATGCAATCTGTCCATGGCAAAGCCTTGTGAATAACCATATGCAGTCTGACTGACACACTGCTGTGAAAAACCTTGTGCCATCTGTCCATGACCCTGCTCTGAATAATAAATAATCACATGCAATCTGTCCCTGATATCTCTGGATATTTATATGCAATCTGCCCATAATACAACTCTCTGAATAACTATATGCAGTCTGACTGACATACTGCTGTGAATAATTTTATGCAATCTATCCATGGCACTCATCTGTGAATCAATATATATATATAACACTGCATTCAATTTCCACATGATATTCTAATGCTTTAAAATACCAAGGACACAAATTTGGACCCACAGCTAACTTGAACCAGACTGATTTATTATTATTATTATTATTATTATTATTATTACTACTATTATAAGCATTTTTCAGGTCAAATTCTTTGTAGTATTCTTATTGAATAAACTTTGTATAATTACACATTTTTATACTTTATCATTTTTTACATCAGTTGTAAATTAAATTCTCAGAACTTAAACTACATACTCTTGAGTGAATGCCTGTTCAAATACACTCTTGACATGGATGAGAAATTGAAAACCTACACAAACATATTGACTGGGATATGCAGCCTCACATCAGAAACAAAGACCTGACTCTATGATGCCACCATGATGCAGTAGTTACAAACAGTCTTGGAAGTACAGTCACACAATGTAAATGTTGGCTTTTGTCTATATATTGTATGGCATATCAGTTGGCATCAAGATGCATACAAATTATCACATGGTAAACTGTAGACATTAGCAGTTATGGTGAACTAAAAATTACACTGTGTGATCAAGGGAATTATATATTTTGGTGCTATCTTAAAGTGTATGACAGTCGTGGTACAAGGGGAATGTAACATTTTGGTACTATCTTAAAATGTATGTAGGATGGTCTGGGGGCCAAGGGGAATGTAACATTTTGGTGCCATCTTAAAATGTAAGACGGTCTGGGGACAAGGAGAATGTAACATTTTTGTGCTACCTTAAAATGTATGACAGTCTTGGTACAATGGGAATGTAACATTCTAGTGCAGTCTTAAAATGTATGACAGTCTGGAGACAAGGGGAATGTAACATTTTGGTGCAGTCTTAAAATTTACAATGGTTTGGGGACAAGTGGAATGTAACTTTTGGTGCAGTCTTAAAATGTATGATGGTTTGGGGACAAGGGGAATGTAAATTTTGGTGCAATCTTCAAATATATGACAATCCGGGGACAAGGAGAATTGATGTCTATAGGACTTGCATTGGATGACACTCTGGAAATCTAATATAAGAGTGGAGGAGGGCATCTTGTGAACAATGGGAAATAAACACTAGTGATCAGTTTTGGGGACAAGGGGGATTTAACCTTATGCTACCACCTTGGATTGGGTCCTTATGGGGTTCTATGGGAATTTAATGTCATAAACGTCTATAAACTTAACAATGTGGCATGGATGAAGGAAACAGAAATTTAACATTACCTATGACACCATGGTTGGAGAGGAATATGCAATGATATAAAGCTCCCTAATAAATATGATGATCATCACATACAGATGTAGATAGCTAATAAGATGTGGTTGATCAAACTAGATTGTATATAAATAAGTAGGTTCTAAAAGAGATAATTGCACCCAACTATTACAAGTTTTGCGTGCCCAAATTACTTGTGTAAATAAGTAGCCTTTACATTGATAATGTCACCCTCTATGACCAATATTGCATACCCAAATTACTTGTGTAAATAAGTAGCCTCCAAAAGATAAGTGCACCTTCTAAAACAAATCTTGCCTGCCCAAATTACTTGTTTAAATAAAAATGCTCTGACAGAGAAATATGTACTATCTATGACAAGCTTGTATGCCCACATTACTTGTGTAAATAAAGAACATTCAGATCAAAAGGACACACAGCTCATTAAGAATTGTATGGAACATATTGCCTATTTCGACAGGGCATTCATGTCCAAAGGACACAAAACCCATTCTGAACTGAATAGAAGGTATTGCCCATACTGAAACAGAAGTGGAAATGGCATCCAAATGACGCACAACCCATTATGAATTGTATGGAATATATTGACTGTGAAGACTACTGGGTCTCAGTGATGTGGACCTTTGTAGTAGTACATGGTTGACTGAAGATTACTGGGTCTCTATGATGTGGCCCTTTGTAGTAGTACAGTGTGCTTTTGTGTGATTTGGATTTTTAGTGTAGCTTTAACAACTTTTTAGTCATATCGCTATGATGTCTGCAGTGTGGCAGGTTATAGTGATGTCTAGCACTGGGGAATCATGCTGCAGACATGTAGCATCATGTATTACCCAGTGACATTATTCTGACACCAAACCAACCAGTCCTAACATTAACCTCTTAATGCTGAGCACCAAGTGAGGAAGCTGCAAGTACCATTTTTATAAGTCTTTGGTATGACTCGGCTGGGGTTGAACCTGAGACCTCCCACATCCGAGGTGGATGCTCAGCCGCTTGGCCACTGGAGTGGTCTTTATGAGTACATGGTTGACTGTGAAGATTGCTGGGTCTCAGTCATGTGGATCTTTGTAGTAGTACATGATTGACAGTGAGCATTACTGCGTCTCAAATTATGTGGACCTCTGGTCAAGGTATTCTGTCCTGAACTAAAGTTACTGTACAGAATACTAAAGTTACTGTACAGAATACTAAAGTCACTGTACAGAATACTAAAGTTACTGTACAGAATACTAAAGTTACTGCACAGGAAGCATTATTGTCTTATTATATGTACCATGACATCTGATCTCTAGAAGCCATAAATTATGGGTTGCTTTGTTACCCTAACTGGAAACCAACCACAACATTATGACATAGAACTTCTAGAATAAAAATTATTCAGCAAAACACATATTTGAGCCATAATGACCTTCACCTTTGATTTTTGACCTCAGACCTAATAACTCTCTTCCATACCTTAAGTGCAAAACCTCCACCAATCTAGGTGATGATTCATGTTGTGGAACTTAAGGTAATATGCAAAAACATTTTCCTTCATTCAGTGATCTTTATCTTTTACATTTCCACCCAAAACTCAACAGGGTTCCTCCATACAGCAAGTGCAAGAGATCCACAAAGTTTAGTTCAGGTCTGTGATGAAAAGCTCACATTATTGTGAACAAAGATATTTATATTTTAGTCACAGTGATCTTGATCTTTAACCTTTGACCCCAATAGTTTTATTCTTCTTGCTTATCCTTAGTGTAAGTCATTCACAGTTTGTTAATTGCAGATAGTGGAAAACTCATACTATTGCATGCCACCCATTGTTCTTATTTTAGTTAGTGACCATGTCCTAGGACAAAATCAATATGCTTCCATACCCCATGGGCAAGCCATCCACAAGGTTTGGTAACTGCAGTTCCTGCAAAATTGGAACTCCACCACATAAACCATTTTTTATGTTTTTAATCAGTGACGTGGACTTTGGTTCTCAAATCAATTGAGTTGTTCTCTACCTGAAATGAAAGCTATCCACAGGCTATCGTAAGTCTGGTTTCATATTTGTACCTTTTCACCGTGTTTTCTAGGGAAATAAATTATTTTTTTAAAAACTTACAAAGCTTGTTGTAGTCACTCTTTTCTTTGTGTTACTTTAAACGAGCCAATACGTAACAATTGATTATGAATCTTTTATTATATTGTTTATGATACATGTTTACTCCATCAAAATAGATTGCATCACTTGTAAAATTTGTCTCATTTTGAAATGATTATAATCAGCATAATATTGTAAGAGTTAGTGCTTAAGTGTTTAATATACCATAAATATGACAAGTATTTAGTATACCCCAAAATGACAAGTATTAAATATACACCACAAATTATAACAAGTATATAATATACCCCCATAAATATGACAAGTAATTAGTATACCCCAAGATAAGAAACTAAGATAATACTTAATCATTTGCAAATTTTGATTGTATTGACAAAGTTTGTTGTTTTCTTTATAAATTTAAAATATTGGGAGATGATGGCAAAATGGCTTACCTGCTTGTACAATTTCTAACATATTGTACAATAAAGTGAAAATGTTAAATCCAGCGTTGATGTTATTTGATACATGATTATACAATCTAATTGTCATATATCAATACTTTAGAAATTCTATGTTTATTATATAGAGGTTTACATTTCTGACTTAAGTTTCACAATAGATACCATAGTCCATTATGGTAGGTATATCCCTCTATAATTATCACAATAGATAACATATTCCATCAAGACAGACATGTCCCTCAATAATTATCACAATATATATCATATTCCATCAAGATAGACATGTCCCTCTATAATTGTCACAACATATACCATATTCCATCAAGACAGACATGTCCTTCTATAATTATCACAACATAACCATATTCCATCAAGATAGACATGTCCTTCTATAATTTGCACAGTAGATACCATGTTCCATCAATTTGAAAATAGACATATCCCTCTAAAATTTCCAAGTTAGATAATATATAGGTATACATTTCTCTCTAAGTTCCTCATTAGATATCACATTCTGTAAAAGGTATGCATGTCTGTCTATAAGCTGTCTATCTATAAGTAGATACAATGTTGTATAAAGGTATACATGTCTCTGTAAGGTCCCCATTACATACAATATTCCATAAAGACATATACCTCTCTTTTTAAGGTCCTCAGTAGATACCATATTCTATAAAGGTATACACGTCTGTCCATAAGCTGTCTGTCTATAAGTAGATACAATATTGTATAAAGGTATACATCTTCCTGTAAGGTCCCCATTAGATACTATATTCCATTAAGGCATATACTTCTCTTTTTAAGGTCCACAGTAGATACCATATCCCATAAAGGTATATACGTCTGTGTGCAAGTTACACATTAGATACCATATTCCATAAGTTTCACATTAGATACCATATTCCATCAAGGTAAACATGATTCTCTGTAAGATTCACATTAGATACCATAACCAAATCAAAATCTGAATTTATAAGCACAAAAGCATTATTATAAATAAACATTCTCTTTCTGGGGAAAATACAGACAACAAAATATTGACAAGTTTTGGAGAAAGATCAATTATCACTGTTGAAAGCAAATCTTAAAATAATTTTACAGTATGTACGGTGGCATAACTACCATGGTAGCAGGTACAGCCATGCAGTGGGGTCCAACTGCTTTGGAGGCCTGGCCTAACCAGGAAAACACTATAAGTGACAGTAAGGGGTGGGTGGTGGGTGGGGTGGCCGGTACAAAAAGTTTACTGTGGGGTCCAAGGTGAGATAGTTATGCCATTGATTATAAAGAAACTAATTTTTTTAATCATGAGCATTAAAAAAACTAAAGAAATAATGACTATTATACAAGGTATATATTACAATAACATAAAGTATATATGACAATTATACAATGTGTGTATGACAATTGTCAAAAGTATATATATATATATATATATATATATATATATATATATATATATATATATATATATATTCATCATCATCATATTAAGAATGATGTCAATTTCAAAAAGCAATTAGAAACACCTCATACAATTATATTCTATAATCAATTATTCCACGCCGTAGTCACTGATAACAATAATAATTTCAGACAAACAAGTTTAAAAGAATCCTTTAGAAACATAATTAACAGAGATTCTTCATTATTGTTTTGCGATGTGGAACATTGCTATCTAAAATCAAAATTTGCACATAAAAGGGTCAAGAAAAATTGTGAACTATAGTCACATGCAAATTCCTCCGCCTACTACCACCATCATCATACCTCAGTAAATTAAATCTCTCTCTCTCTCTCTCTCTCTCTCTCTCTCTCATGCTGGCTCCCATGTATTGCCTATCTGTGCTGAAAAATGGCATTAAGCACACAGCAACAACGACAACAAATAATAATAATAGTTGATATAGATCAATTACAGTAGTGGCTTATAAGAGACGTAGGTAATTACAAGTGTGTTACAAGCCTGTTATAAATACTTATGAACAATTACAGTAGTGACTTATTAGAGACATAGGTAATTACAAGTGTGCTACAAGCCTGCTATAAATACTTATGAACAATTACAGTAGTGGTGTATTAGAGACATATGTAATTTCAGGCATGTTCTTGTTAGGAATAAAATATCTGGCATGGACCAGTTACAATAGGGTTAATTGTAGTCATGAGCAGAGCTATACAGCCTGTTAGCAATGCAATATCTGATAATGACTGAATACATTAGTGGCTAATCAGAGACATGGGTAGTTTAAGTTGAGTTATACAGCCTGTTAGTAATACAATATCTGATAATGACTGAATACATTAGTGGCTAATCAGACATAGGTAATTTAAGTTGAGTTATACAGCCTGTTAGTAATACAATATCTGATAATGACTGAATACATTAGTGGCTAATCAGACATAGGTAATTTCAGTTGAGTTATACAGCCTGTTAGAAATACATTATCTGATAATGACTGAATACATTAGTGGCTAATCAGAGACATAGGTAATTTAAGTTGAGTTATACAGCCTGTTAGTAATACAATATCTGATAATGACTGAATACATTAGTGGCTAATCAGAGACATAGGTAATTTAAGCTGAGTTATGTACAGCCTGTTGGGTAATACAATATCTGATAATGACTGAATACATTAGTGGCTAAACAGACATAGGTAATTTAAGTTGAGTTATACAGCCTGTTAGTAATACAATATCTGATAATGACTGAATACATTAGTGGCTAATCAGACATAGGTAATTTCAGTTGAGTTATACAGCCTGTTAGAAATACATTATCTGATAATGACTGAATACATTAGTGGCTAATCAGAGACATAGGTAATTTAAGTTGAGTTATACAGCCTGTTAGTAATACAATATCTGATAATGACTGAATACATTAGTGGCTAATCAGAGACATAGGTAATTTAAGTTGAGTTATACAGCCTGTTAGTAATACAATATCTGATAATGACTGAATACATTAGTGGCTAATCAGAGACATAGGTAATTTAAGTTGAGTTATACAGCCTGTTAGTAATACAATATCTGATAATGACTGAATACATTAGTGGCTAATCAGACATAGGTAATTTAAGTTGAGTTATACAGCCTGTTAGTAATACAATATCTGATAATGACTGAATACATTAGTGGCTAATCAGACATAGGTAATTTAAGTTGAGTTATACAGCCTGTTAGTAATACAATATCTGATAATGACTGAATACATTAGTGGCTAATCAGACATAGGTAATTTCAGTTGAGTTATACAGCCTGTTAGCAATGCAATATCTGACACTGAGTGGATCAAGCTGTGACTATCCTGAGTCAAAGCCTGAATGTAAAATCGTGTTCTGGCAATAAGCATATATAGTACAGTAGAACCTGTCTTGAAAGACCACCTCTTCTGCAAACAATAATGGTCTCTCAAGACAGGTTGTCTGTCATAACAGGTCATAATATTACATAATGGATACATCCATGCATCAAGAATGTGGTCTTTCAAGACAGGTGGTCTCTCATAGCAGTGGTCTTTCAAGACATGTTTTACTGTACAATGGTTTTGATTTACAGTTTTCAGCTGATGAATATTCAAACTTTGTTTAAAGGAATGATTCTAGTTTTATAATTTTGGTCATGGTGTCAATAGCCTTACTGTGTTATGTCCAGAATCACATGACATCAAAGAGTATTACAATAGTGGAGAGCTATACTAAGTATTGACAGTCATGTAACCATTATGTATGACTTTGACTGACTGAGTACAATAACCTGGCATGACAAGGTCCTGAGTACTGACATGTAACCATTATGTATGACTTTGACTCATTGAATACAATAGTCTGGCATGACAAAGTACTAAGTACTGTCATATATGTAACCATTATCTATGAATGTGACTCATTGAGAACAATAGACTAGCATGACAAAGTACTGAGTACTGACAGCCATGTAGCCATTATGTATGACTTGGACTGAGTATAATGTAGCCATTATGTATGACTTTGACTGAGTACAACATAGCCATTATGTATAACTTTGACTAAGTACAATAGCCTGATATGACAAAGTACTGAATACTGACAGCCATATAACCATTGTGTATGACTTTGAATACAATAGCATGGCATGAGAAAGTACTGAGTATTGACAGCCATGTAACTATTTATGTATTGCTGTGACTGATTGAGTACAATAACCTGGCATAAGACAATACTGAGTACTGGCAGCCATGTAACCATTTTGTGTGACTTTAAAGGAGTACATCAGCCTGGATTGACAATGTATTGAGTACTGGCAACCATATAACCATTATGCATTAGCTGAATTGACAGTGTACACTAGTCTGGCCTGACAAAGTACTGAGAATTGACAGCCATGTAACCATTTATATTTGACCTTAAAGGAGTACACCAGCCTGTCATGGCAAAGTACATGCTATATAAGCATTATGTCATAGCTTTCATTGATTGAGTACACTTTTATGGTATGCCAAAGTACCAAGTGTCAACTTCCATGTAACCATTATATGAGCATTGACAACCACATAACAATTATGCATGAGTTTGATTGCCTACACAAGCCTGACATGACAAAGTATTGATTGCTGACAGCCATCTGACACTATGTATAAATTTAATTGACTGAATGCATCAGTATGTTGCTATGTATATCAATATTTTGTGTAACTTTTTGTACATGACTGAATCTATATTTTGTGTAATATTTGTTCAGGGCTCTAAATGGTAGTAATATATATATATATATATATATATATAGATATAGATATATATATATATATATATATATATATATATATCTGGCACAACGTTTAGGATCCAGACTTCTGATAAGAATGGTCACAAAGCAATATATCTTCCTATGCGCCATTATTGCAAGAAGAAAAGGCACATCATTTGTAATTGCTATAGGTCAAAAAATAAGCAACATAATACGGAAAGATCTATTTCAATGCTCTCATTTGAAAGAAACCAGGGTCACAGTCATGTGTTGATAGCAATACATTTGTTGGGTCAAACAAACCCCAGTCCGATTTTGTTATGGAGAAGTATGATCCATTTACATCGAAAGGTTCTATGTCACTTATTTATACGTCGGCTAAGCCTAACCTACTAAAACCTTAAGGTACACAGTAGCTTCTCAGAGACTTCTGTTATCAGATACATTGCCTTTATATGAGACGTCTTCTTCTAATGAAATTGTTCTTATTCGGGGAGTGTTGTGCGGCTTTGTTTATGTTCGTCTACATTGTATAAATGTGTCATCAGACTTAGTGACATGATCCTTGACAGTGGATGCAGTGACCATTATCAGCATCGATGGCATTAGTGTATTTCAGAACAATGACTTAGCTGGAGACAAGGTTGCAGTTAATTAATTTGTAACTGACAAGTATTTTTTGAGCCAAAACGTGAATTATATTGAAAATGAAATCCCCGATTTATACCCTGCTTGTGCAATCACTGGAGCTATGCAAAATACCGAGATTAAAGTCATACTCTTTCTACTACTCATTGTCTTTATTCTAATCAAATGGCAAAAAAAAAAAAAAAAGTACTCGTTGTCGAGAAGGAGCACGATCCTGACATTTGTTGTTTGGTTCAGAGGGCTATTATCAAAACTGAAGCAACACAAGTAAATGTTTGTTATTTTGTGAAAACTGTAATATTTATGAGTCGAAAAGACCACCCGAGGTACCCACTGGTGACGTGTGGCCTGTAAGCTATCAGATTGTTGTCCGACGTGATATCGACAGGAAACTCTTAGTTTGACCCATTACTCTCTCTTGGTTGGTTATATTTGGTTGGATAAACAAATATCACATGATCTTGAATGATTTTTATTGGCTGCATGTTTCTCATTATTATAGTTCTTGCCGCACTTATCAAATAGAAGGAAAACCCAATCAGAAGATACTTGTGACTCAACTGTGACCTGTTCCTGCAGTTATTGAATATCGAACCATTTAGCAGATTAATGGCAAACCGTGTTGGTCTCTAACCAAAGAAAATGTGAGACAACCAATATTTGTTGAACGCAATGTGCGCAGCAAAAAGATTTCTAAAAGAAACTAATCTGAGGCATATGAAAACTAAAACTACAGTAAAAGCTTTGATTATTTTAAAAACATTTTGGCTTTCCCTGATCTATACAATCTGATTAGGGATCAAATATTATGTTCGGAATTTTCCAACAAGCTATGCATGAATTATAAATCTAACAGTTTATTTTTTTTTGCCTGTCACACCGAAAGCCAAAACTGGATTCGGTCATATTAGTTTCATACGGGAAAATACTGGGACTAGAGTGGACATTTAATATTATTTGTTCCTGGTGAATCAGTTCAAGAATCATTAGATTTTGGTCTCTATAAACTATGTTTTTGATTTACTGTCTGTTTACCGTTCACGTTCTGAAAAGGGACGTTTCTTTCAAACAAAGATTCAAAGATTAATCTTTTTGACTATATCTCTAAATGCAACTATAATTTGTCAAAGTCATGTGAAGTAGCAAGAACCAGTCTTCTTTCTCCTGAGTACAAATGAAATTAGGTATGATGGAGGTAGGAATGAAAAGAGTTTTGAGTCTGTTTTATAGAGTACTTTATCTTTTCCCATACTACAAAATCTCATTAGGCTACGTTTTATTTTCCTTATACAGTTGCAAATTAAGTAGGTGAATTAAATTATATCATTAACACTCTTGCTGGGCGAAAACAGAAAAACTTTGCCACATAAATATGACAAAGGGGTTTCTTGATAGAGATAACCCAATTAATCATTAATTTAGTTTGTTGTACCCGTTCTACATAGCAGGGATATAAACGATGGCAAGCAAGTAGACTGTATTCGTTTTATTTAATCACTCCTCGGAATTCAGATATATTGAAGAATGTGGACAGGAAATATCACATTCACAGATATTATGAGAATATGAACACATATATTCTTACACGAGCAAATAGAAGCTACCATGACATTGAAACTAAATTGTAAATTCTACGCCTGTGAGATAGGATGTATCATCTCAAATAGAAATGTTTAAACATAATATCAATTACTAACTGGATAATGATTTCAAAGATTCAAGAAAAAGTAAGTTGAGTTCAACTAGCATTCTTGTGCAGTGATCATAGTTTCTGTATGTGTTTTGACTGTAGAAAAGTGAAAAGTGTCACAAAAACAGGTCCATTTCCAATGCCAAGATTAGGTGACTCCACTGACAAAAAAGAAAACACAAAATATGTCACCGTTGTTTTTACTTTTTGAAGGATTCTAGAAATTTCCACTCACTGGAAGAGCAAAGGAATGTTTGCCATTTCTAACAACAGATGGACTTTAAAGTGATGCCATTTGATACTAAAGTTCACTTTTATCTTTCTAGCGTATAATAAACTTGATTACATCTGGCCCAGATAACGGTGACGTTTACATCAAGGACATTATCATCTACAAGGAAACCGAGACAAATCACTTGGAAACCATTCTTTGATATAGTCGGTGATGCAAATTTGTCAATTAATTTAAGTACAAGCGAACTTTGCCGTGCTTTTTGTACATTTTAGGACATATTTTTGGACACGGTCAATTTAAACTCTATACGTTAAGGTCAAGGTTATCTCTGAATTCTCAGTGCCTATCAGTAAACTGATTCGATTTTTCTGCTCAATATTATCGGACATTTTGCTCCAATGTTTCCATAGTTGCATGCGTGATCAGTTACCAAAACAACCAAAGAATGTTGAATCCGGTATCATTAATCTCAATCGAAGTTCTGGTCCAGGTACTAATTGAGTTGCATACGCGATTAATCGACGTGGAGTTGTTTATTTTGATTCTTATGGACTGGCAACACTGAATGAATTTTTAATATATGTCGACAGCGGAGAATTTCGCACTCCGCTGCTCTGGTATTCAACATTACCAACACTAACAATAACTGATCCGCCAATACGTGGCCATGAAGTACTTGCTGTACTTGACTCTCTATCAAGGTCCCTAACACCACCTCATAAAGCTGTGCACAAATATTCAAGTAAATGACACAGTCACCCACGTTTTAAACAGATCTTAGTGTAATATACAATGGTAGATATTTACGGAAGATCTGCTCGAGGCAAACCTCAGGTGACTTATCCGAACATGCAACCCTTGATGAGGTCAAGGATGAGCTCGCTAATCTTGTACCAAAATGAAGTTATTGTTTTTCAGGATAAACAAGGACAGTTAGAAACAAGTAATATCCCGTTGGCAGATATTAGTCTGCGAGTTCCAGATGCGACCGAAGGTAACTTAGTGGTATTTACTAAAAGCGGTAAAATTAAAGACTCGGAACAATCAATTCTCACAATCATGGGAGAGATTGCTGGACGAATCAGAAGAATTAGAGATGTTATGTATAGCGATTTCAACATGAGCAAAAATACAATTATCAATGTGAGGAAACCAAAATCTGACGGTGAGGTGGCAATAGAAAGATACTTAGACAGCAACAACACCACGATCAGAACTGAGATCAACGATCATTTACTATGCATCAGTGATACTATGACTGGTTCTCTCAATATGGCTAATAATAAAATTACTGGTCTTGGAGAACCAGAATCGTACGATGACGCTGCGACACAGAAATACGTCGACAATAGCAGCCTCCCAATGATGACTTCCTTAATGACAATCAATGATGGAATGACCACATCTAGATCTGAATATACTACTCATGTAAACACGTTTGTAAATTTTCGTAGGAACACAAATAGAACCATTAACGAATATTTTAGAAATCCAGCAGTCATCGATATTAAACTCTCTGAAATAAAAAAGATTACTGATGGTGTAGTACATACACTAGCATCTGGATCAGCATTATGGACACCACTTAGTAAGTTCATTAAAAATCGTGCTGAGGTTACCGGCATATGCAGGTTTTCAGTAATCGGCGCTACAACATTTACGATGTCCACTCCAATTTCACGGCGCTATCCACTAACTCGATCTTTTGGATCTGTGTTAGTAGTACTAGATCAAAACAATGAGGAAACATTTGTGGTGGAAACCGAAGAAAAATGCACCCCCGTGTTGTATTATTGTTGTCTTGATTTCGTCCCTAAACTAACACCTACTTAGAGTGTTCCTATTACCAATAATGAACTCCCCAGTTGACGTCCAACGTTTCAGATACAAGCATATTCGTGACATACCCAACACATAAATATCATGGACACGTATACAGCAAAGCAAAATAATAATATGCCAGACGTATCTTTGTAACCGACATAATTGTATATTCTGCATATGCAATCATCATTGGAACAGTAACTGTCATCGGCACATTATCAGCGTCATACGTGATAGCACCGGTAATAGGAATTGGTGTTGCAGTTAACACCGGTGTTGCTAATATTCTTAACATCATTGCAAAGAAAAAATAAAAAAAAAAAAAAATAATAATCCACGTGCACGGCTAATAAATTACACGAATATACAACAAAGTTGTACACGGTTACACGTCACACAATATTACAACGTCGATGTCGCACAGCAGGTTATCACAGCAATACATATAAACCAGGTTGTGTCCAACCTCGAGTATATTAACCGAGCTATCGTTGAGTAGATAATTAACCAATCTGATTTAA
>JAECUM010095246.1:0-53397 GCA_016617855.1 Megalonaias nervosa | reverse complement strand
TAATTTTTTTTTCTTTTTTTTTTTTTTTTTTTTTTTTTTTTTTTTTTGCATGGCGGCAATGGGAGAACACTGATCCTGGGTATATGATCTAAGGATTATTTCTCTTTGACAACATTCACCGGCACTGCAGAAGATAGAAATGACGTACGTTTCCTTCTTTTACATTTTCGGAGAAACTTTATTTGTTGTTCAGGCGCTGATTTTGTGGTTCTGATACCAAAATGAAAATACACCCGAACCTTATTTCTAAATACGATAGAAATCGATAAGAATAAGAAAGAGAATCGCGCTACAAGCAAATATTATCACAAATTCTATCTATCCTGTACGTTTAAACTTTTATCGCTTCATGTATCCTTTATTTCAAATTGCCCCTTACAGTTCTAATGGGCCTTGAACTATAATAATTCATTTTCTAACGTTTGATCATTTGATCACCTACTGATCATAAAACACAACATTAGTACATTTACATGTATCACTAGTTTTGGATAAGTTGGGAAGTGGGATGTCAAGAGAAACTTGTCTTACACTGCCTGGGGATTCGGAGCGGGGTTGCGTTTCAATTTTATATGATCCCCAGCAGTATGGAGGAAGTGCTGACTTGTCCGGAGAGGGGGGATGTTTGTGAAAAGTTTTGAAAATATAACACATTTACTCAGCAATGTCCAACGGAGACTCTGTACGTTGAAAAGAATAACTATTAGGAAAGCAAATGTGCGTCGAGCGCGCATTGGAGGAAAATGAATATCATGTGCTTATAGCAGTGTCGGTCGGTTACATCGAGGAAAGTAGTGCCCAATAGTAGAAATGTGAATGAAATAATTGTACATGGAAATACTAACATGTATGAATCAGAGGAGTTTATGAAATTTAACTGCGGGCTCAACATGTTTATTACCTCGATCGAACTGAAAAATAACGATCGTACATATTTACAGCGGGCATTTAATAACTTTGCAGACACTATCGCAGATATGCACACGACAAAACACTTTTTACGATTGAAGGAGAAGTTCCAGAGATCGCAGGTGAATAATCGCAGCACTGTGGAAGCTGAATCACTTCCAAATTATCGAATGATTTTTTCAAAGCTGTTACTGAGTTGTCGCCAGTGTTGGCTGTTACCAGTGATTATTATAGTATAACAGTCATGATCGCGTCAGTTAGAACTGATTATCACTTTACTGACGATTACTGTGGTAGTAGATTACTACTGCCTACAAACTAGCAATATTGTTTTAACTAAAAATTATCACTATTGCTATAACCATGAACATGATAAAGATATGACAGTTGAACCAGACGGGCATCGAACATATTCGTGCGACTCATGATAAAATACCCGTAGACACTACTCGCCGAAGTTTTAAAATTGGAACTGCCAGGCTGTGTAAAATTTGAAGAGCGGGGCCTCGTTAACTGATTACTAGCGATCAACGCGTGTACAAAGACGATATTTAAATCAAATCATTTATCTAATACATAGAAGAGTGTTGGTCATACAAGTACCAACTGTCATCCCGAAAACAACACGAAAGAACCGACTGGTGACCTGGAAAAAGATATACAATATGTTGATCGAGAGCTTATTGAGTACGACTAATACATAGAGCGAGAACGCAAACAATAGGATCAATGCACAAAAGAACAACAGCGCCTGTCAGAGGAACAAGAACAGCAACGCCTGTGACAAGAACAGCAACTCTGGGAGACCGAATTTTGTTCGTAACTCGTGCGAAATTTTCAACATTTTAACTTGATGTGACAGAATCTTGGGAGTGCAACTAATCTCACACTTAAATGGTCATTTGAAAATACATATATCCGCAGAGTACTGTCCTCTTGCAATTTGATTGGAGTTGTCGTAATATCTTTGGCCACGTCGATGCCTTTCTGCAACGTTGTCAACTCGGTTGTGATCTTAGCGCCGGTGTCTTTGATCTCGGTGAGCTTTGTGACTATCTTGGCAACGTTCATCGGGACTACCACGCGTTTTCCGCAAAAAGTCAGCGGTTTTGTTAACTTCACGAAAATTATTGCACACCCGGACAAAAGCTTATACGTGTTCCTCCAAGTCGGTTTTCAACGTGATAATATTTTCTTCGGCGAGTATGTCACAGTAGCTGACATATTGTATTTGTCACCTCTTTCAATGGGTTTTACTGCGCACTTGTCTACGTAATATTTAATGAATGCCATGAAACATCTAAATCGGTGATTGCCACGCTGGTAATTGTTACAAAATTTCAAACAGTTTTGGTTTTCAAATTCACGAGAACATCATTGATGTTCACGGTCGACGACGTCAAGTTATCTCCGTGATCCTGAAACACAACGAGTTCGTTCTTGTCAATGAAAACACGGTCTAGTAACGCGAAAAATCCTTATTGGCAAATTTCAACACGTCTTCGACAGCACAACCACCTGCGCGTATCGCTCATGATCGTCAAAATATATCTATGGGTATCATCGCAATCGATTTATCGATTAAGTGTATATTCAATTATCCCTCTCTCTGAATAATCTGAGATTTTGATTGCGCATCACGCACCTTCGCGGTCGTGCGGTCTTCATCGCCAATGGTCAATGAAGTAACGGTGTTTGCGTACTTACTTGACAATTTCACTTGGCGCTCCTAACCCGTACGAGTCGGATTGCTGCCAGACATGGAAATATTCCACTATTTTGATGCGGACAATATCTGAATACTTAATATAAGTCAAGTAGAGCTCTGTTGAATACTTTTACTTGCCTCGCCGTCAGCGACAAAAACTAACGTGGCTCTGATAGAGACCAGTGAGGTCATTTGTAGATTCTCTTTACAGTTGTTCGCGATCGGGTGTTAAAGTTATCGCATTTGCCTAATCGACAATGTAACTTATCAGTACGTTCTCGTACAGCACGATTTAATTTGATCACGTGTACGTGTTGAACAGGCTGATTACTAGTTCGTCACGGATACGTAACTAATCTCATTCAACCGCCAACACCTTCCAACAAGTTCCTTTTGTCGGGCAAAATTGCAGTGATACATCTGTACACGTATGCGGCAATTACTTGTGCCATAAAGTACATACCGACAACAGACTTTCTAAACAGATCCAGATGTTCCAACGAAAAAATAATAAAACGTAGAGCGTTGAGAAATCTTTCTGGGAAATTTGTATTCTACTGTTGATATCTAGATCACGACCAATAAACGACGTTATCATGTAATTAGCACATGCAATATTATTATGGTCAAAATCAAGTAAAACTTCTTCGAAAGATTCTTGATGGCACTTTAATCGTAACGAGACTTCAGGAGCGTCAAAGTTATCAAACACCTTACATTTACGTTTTTCATTTTTTAGTGATTGATTTACGAGCTGAAGTGCTACGAATGCGTGGCACGGTGCGAATATCTTTTGCTGGACTTCGGGTTGTCATGAGGAAATTATTAGTTCTAACTTGTACCTATTCTATGGTCATCACGAACCACGATAACGTACAAGTACCGCCGCGATTCATATACGACAACAGTTTCGTTTCTGCGGTTAATGATGGAGTCCACGCTGGTATCGAGTTTACCAAATAGAACTTCTCCAACTACGGCCAGTGCAGTACGTCAAATGGCATGAGCGGCGTTACCACGTCGAGTTAACGCCACTGTTTGCAACCAAAAATAATGTCACGTACTTCAACACAAAACCCAAATATATGAGTGTTACGTACCCCCACTTTGTTGGGGGTGGGTTGTAGTGGAAATTTGGTTATGCTGGGGGTGGTTTGTAGTGGAAATTTGGTTATCGTTATCTAGAGGGTGATCGCCTTCGGTGTCATTGCCCGGATCGAGTAAATATCAATATAAAGTGTGAAATTTATAGGTGGAGTAGATAGAGATCTGAGCAGATATATGAAACAGAATGACACGAGCCCCCGTACATGAAAATAACAATTTAATCAATTACATAAACAACCGTGGCAATGCATTACATTTAGGAAGATACACTTCTTTTTGAAATAAATCATTCACCGAATTTCAAAAACACAAATATACTTATATAAATAACCGATCTGTTTTAAATGATAGAATTAGTTTATCATAGAATCGAGTGAACAATCGAAGTCATTGCCTTCTACAACTTCATAACCTGATTATTTCCGGTTCATTCTAACTTCACTGTGGCTGTTCTTTTTAGGTCCTTTCCACTTTCCTCTTCTCTTCTCCAAACTCGCTATTGTCTCGCCTCTTTCGGCCCTTGAACTTTGTGTGGGTAGGTGGATATGTGAGTACGTGATACGTAGATACTTCGATAGGTAGGTACGTGGATACGTCCCGTGCAGCTATTTCACCTTGTGTTTTGAAACTTTGCTCGCTTCTACCGCCAAAATCGTGTCCGTTGACTTTCCAGACATCCGATCCCTTGGATAATTATTTACGAGTGACTTTTTTCTAAATTCAAACCCGGAGTCTCCTACATTTGTTTTCTCTTGCAGAAAAGCTAAGAATGACTAAAATTTTTTGCGATGGGACATATTAAAACCAAGAAATTCTCGTGTGGGAATCACGCCCCCTTATTTAGCGTAACCAATCCGGATTAAATATATCTGCTGCCTTTAATAACTATGCGCCAAATTGTAGTCTGCGTGACCTCTAGATTCCGAAATAACTAATTCTGGAAAATTTCAAATCTGACAATTCCGATACAAGATCGAAAGTTAACCTTTTTCCTTCCAGTCTGTCTGACGGTTAAATAAACGAATGTTTGATTAAGAATCGTTCCCTCACATGACACAGACATTAACAATCCGTGCATTATGGTGATTTAACACGCGCTGGTCCCCATAAATCTAATTAATCGTTCACCTGCCCAAATTAATGTGCTCTTCATAGATCGACAGAAATTTTCACCCTTACATATTCCCCCCCCCCCCTTTGAAGAGCAACACTCAGGGATTTTTACTCTCCAAATGTTTGGAGATTTAATATGATTCACTTACACTTCCTCAGGTAAATCCTTCACCTCAGACGTCCCTAGTCTACTTAAGCAGTCAGCCCCTATATTCTCGTTGCCCTTTATATACCGTACCTGGACTTGGTACTGCTGTAGAAATAATGACCATCTCATTAATCGTCCATTGGTCAACTTAGCTTGAGCTTAATAGGCGAGTGGTTGGTGGTCAGTTCCTAAAATAAATTTTCTTCCATACAGGTAACGTTGAAATTTAGATATCCCAAAGATAATTGGCAAGCATTCTTTCTCAGAGACTGGACTGAATAATTGCGTTCTGCGGTTGGCAATTTCCGGCTACTGTATGCAACTGGGAATAAGTTTCCGTCATGCTCTTGTAATAGCACTGCCCCTAAACTTTATCACAAGCGTCAGTACGTAAGTCAAAATCTCGTGTCACATCAGGCAATTTTACTACTGCGTCTGACGTCAGTCTGTCCTTCAACGTCTGAAATGCTCGTTCAAATGCGTCTGTCCATATAACTTTCATCGGAGCTTTTTTCCGAGTCAAGTCAGTCAATGGGCTAGCAATAGCGCTGAAGTTAGCAACATAGCGACGATAATACCCTGCCAGTCCCAAGAAAGATCGAACTTCCGTCTTAGTGGTCGGTCGTACTGCGTCCCTAAGTTGGTCGACCTTTGAACTATCTGGGGTTAACGTGTCTTCGCTGAGGGTATGACCTAGGTAGGTTAGTTTTCTAAATCCTACACGGCACTTAGATGGTCGTACGGTCAGTCCCGTTTGTCGAAGTCGCTCTAAAACGTTTTTCAGCAAAATGATATGATCGTCCCAAGTAGCTGTCGCTAAAAGTAAATCGTCCATGAAGTTTGAAACTCCTGTCCCCCTTAACGGTTCAAGTAATTTTCGCATCATACGCGTGAAGACACTCGGCGCATTCTGGACCCCGAATGCCATGACTACCAACTGGTAGGTCCCATCTGGAGTTGCGAAGGCAAGTTTTGCTCTATCTTCCTTCCGAACTGGAATTTGTAAGTATCCTTTAGACAGATCGATTTTCGAGAAATACTTCGCGTTGGTCACCCCGGCAAATATGAACTCAGGATCAGGTAACAGTTCTACCTGGAATTCCGTGATCTTGTTTAACTTCCTATAATCGACGCAAAATCTGTGTGTACCTTCTTTCTTCTGTACCAACACAACAGGAGAGCTATACGCCGACTCAGCTGGTTCTATAACTCCCAAGTCTATCATAGCTTGACTTTCATTTCGGACAGTTTCTAATTTCGCATAGGGTAACGGATATGATTTCAACTTCAATGGCTTCTCATCCAGTAGCTTTAGGGTGAACTCCTCCAACTCCGTCTTGCCAGGCCGTTCTGTCAAGACACTTGAATAGTCTTGGAGTAACGACTCCACTTCCTTACGTTGCTCTGACGTTAACGTCCCGTCAATGAGAAAGCGGGAAGCTATCAATCCCAATCCGTGTGTCGACCTTCACAGAGCTTCTTCAGGGCCTTTTTCAATGTTCCACTGAACGTTCTACCAAACCATTGCACTGCGGGTGATACGGGGTAGTTGTCAGATATCTAATGGACAGTAATCTATTTATCTCTTCCATCACCTGGCTCACAAATTGCGTCCCCTGGTCAGTTAGTATCTTGTCAAGGACACCAACTCTCGACCAAACTCCTAACAAGGCCTCAGCCACTGTGAGTGAGTTAATGGTTTTCAAGGCCATAGCCTCCGGGTACCGGGTGGCATAATCTACTATCTTTAGTATATAACGATTACCGCTTTCTGCCGACGGCTTTATCGGACCTACTAGGTCCATCGCCACACTCGAGAAAGGTTCGTCAAGCAGTGGGGTTGTTCCTAGTGGCACTGGGCGATGGGAGGTCTTAGGTGCCACCCGCTCACACTTGTCACACGACAAACAGAACCTCCAAACATCCCCGTACACACCTGGCCAGTAGAATTCCCTCACTAACCTCTCTCCTCGCCATGCCCATGTGGCTTCCAAGTAGACCCTCATATGCCAGCCTAAGCACTTCTGATCACTTCGCTATAGGCACAACAACTTGTTTAAACGTATCGGTCCCTTTCCTGGCGTACCGGTACAAAAGACGGCGTTTCGTCGCGAACTTTACCTCGCCGTCTGGCAATTTCCGTATGGACCCATTTTTTGCGCACCTGCGTACCTTGTTGAGAGACATTTCTTCCACTTGAAGTTTCCTGAACTCGCCAGGAAGCATATTGTTTATGGGCGAAGTCGTGGGTCTTAGCGGCTTTGACCTTGACCTTCGCTTCATAGCCCTCGTCTCAACGGACCCCACATGTACATGTGTACACGTCATAGGGTTAGGCTGTGGCAACACATACCTACACCCTAATATTGTAACGTGTCAAGGGTCAAGGTCAAATAAAATGGAATAGATGGACAGCTCACGCCTCTTTCAGTTAGTAGATCACTCCGGTGTATTGTAGTGTCAAGAAATGGTGTGTTCACCACAAAAGTTCTTATTTAGATGATAAAAGCACAAAACAAAACAAATAGAAATAGTCAACACAGTTTATTATATGATTTCCAGACTTGTGTGTGTTTTCTCAGAAAATTTAGTGCTCAAAATTGTGAAATATAATATTTGCAAATATGCAGAACAGATGTTTGATAAAGCATGTTGAAATAACAACAATAGTTTCAGTGGTAAATTGCATGTGAAAATCAGCATAAATGTTCCATTTGTCCTAATTCATATAATCTATAACTCAGACGATCCCAATTCCCAAACTAATCTTGCAGAGAAAAATAAGTTAATATTTCTTAAAATTTGTTCATATGTCGTTATCAAGGTTTGGAACCAGACCCGGGTTTGTGTTTTATAGTTCAACGATAAATATGTTAGAGGCACAGTCTGGAACCGGATGTTAATAGTGTGGTCGCATTTGTTGGCTGAGACACAGTCTGTCGTTTTGAGCGACACAGTCTGGAACCGGATGTCAAAAGTGTGTCGTGTGGGTTGAATTCGACAATGTGTGTCGTTTTGTAGCGACAAAGTGTGTCGTTGTGTCGGGTATATTAGTTCGACATCTAAATGATGCAACCACTACAAAATGGATGGAAATTAATGATTCCAAAGTGATAAATGTAACTGAGTAGGAAATTCGATAATGCCAAAAGGAATACTAAATTTCCAATGGATAGCAGACGGCAGTGTTGATGACGACACAGTAATAGTGTCGTCAGCTAAACCCTTCTATAGGAACTTTTATCAGATATAACTAGGAAATAAACGTTGGAACAACTTCAGAGAAACATTATAGTCATTATGAGTAGTAAATCTAATGAATCGGTAGTGACTAGTCTACCTTGCTATTGTATTGATGCTTGAAATTATTACAAGAGACTTTTGTTCTGTTTGTTTAGTCTTGAGACCTTTACTGGAGTCCAGCAGAACCACAACTGCCAAAACGGCGGATCTCACCCCTATTTATAGGTTTTGGGAACACACTCGGGAAATTCATGACAAAGTTTTCACGAATATGACTAAATATGGAAGAATTCGGAAAGATTAACTTGAGCGCCTCCTAGTGGAAAGCCGAGCGCCCAATACACACAGTAGTGGAAATGGCGCCCGATTTCAAACGATAAAAATATCAATTATTTCACAATAAATTATACAAATATTCAACATTGATGATGAACAGTTTCATCACACTGGTGACGAAAAATTATGAATTTACATGAATATTACCCTAATCCTGGAGAAAAATGGATACAATTGCTTATTTCCTTCTCAGAATAGAAGGTAAGTGAAGACGGTTTACAATCTTATCATATACACACTGTCACTGGGCTTCAAAAATCTTTCCCCAGATGATAAATATTTAAACAAATCATATTTATATGATTTACATATTGTATCAAGTCACTTTTCTTTTATACAAGGGTCATATATCAAAAACTGTTACTACAGTCACTATTATTTGCCTTGGAAACAGAGGTACAACTTTCCAACATGAAGGGAATGTAAACAATAAAAGGAGATTATATATTATCCCAAACATTAATGATATATGCAAATGCACTTTATAAAAATATAAGTTGACAGGTAGTCAGAATTGTTTCACTATTACGTCATGAGACAGTCCCGACAAACACGCTGCTTGAATTCGTCCCTTTACATACGGCGAATAAAGATCAATGTTAACGACCGAGAGCGAATCTTTCGTCCGGTTAGCAAACTGGACTTCAACCGTCTCGCCTGTGTTATCTCCAGGCTTGACATATCTACTATCTACCAAGGCCGGATAAGTATAGCCAGTATCAAACAGTACTGTTGCCCTCTTACCATTAACTGTAGCCACCGCTGTGTTAGTCAACTCCACTGTTTCCCGTTCCTTAACAGTATTCGTAGTTACCGAATTAATTGTAGGCGGAATTGTGTTCTTTACCTACACTCAAGTTTTACTGCCCAACTCAAAAATAGCTCCACACGTATTTATCTTACTTCTAGTATGGCCCTACTCAATTAAACCAGACTACTCCTTGCACCAACAATCAATAAACGGGCAGTACACAGCTGGAATGTCTTCCCAAATTAAGCGTAACCTCCCCACGCTAACCAGGGCATAATTTACTACTGCGGGATTGGCCTAAACATCTCTTCTCGCAAGAGATTACAAAGATAATTTTTGACTTTCACTTCACACATTTCGAATACGACCCGAACATCAAGGAAATTGCCTCAATCTCTTACAATATTTTCATCACAATATGAAAGAAATGGCAAGAAAATTGCATGCACAGAATATATTTTTAAAAAAAATAAGCAGTCAATGATTCGATTCACTCTGATCGCTATTTCTTGAAAAGTACTATTGAAATTATCAATGTTTAGATACTTATTCTGTTCTATATTTGCTCAGACACTTTACTCGAATAAAATGTTCTAAGCCCTAGACGAGCGCCCACTTTGCTACGTAGCCCCCACTTTGCTGGGGGTGGGTTGTAGTGGAAATTTGGTTATCGTTATCTAGAGGGTGATCGCCTTCGGTGTTATTGCCCGGATCGAGATAAATATCAATATAAAGTGTGAAATTAATAGGTGGAATAGAAAGATCTGAGCAGATATATAAAACAGAATGACAAGAGCCCCCGTACATGAAAATAACAATTTAATCAATTACATAAACAACCGTGGCAATGCATTACATTTAGGAAGATACACTTCTTTTTGAAATAAATCATTCACCGAATTTCAAAAACACAAATATACTTATATAAATAACCGATCTGTTTTAAATGATAGAATTAGTTCATCATAGAATCGAGTGAACAGTCGAAGTCATTGCCTTGTACAACTTCATAACCTGATTATTTCCGGTTCATTCTAACTTCACTGTGGCTGTTCTTTTTTGGTCCTTTCCACTTTTCTTTTCTCTTCTCCAAACTCTCTATTGTCTCGCCTCTTTCGGCCCTTGAACTTTGTGTGGGTAGGTGGATATGTAAGTACGTGATACGTAGATACTTCGATAGGTAGGTAGGTGGATACGTCCCGTGCAGCTATTTCACCTTGTGTTTTGAAGCTTTGCTCGCTTCTACCGCCAAAATCGTGTCCGTTGACTTTCCAGACATCCGATCCCTTGGATAATTATTTACGAGTGAATTTCTTCTAAATTCAAACTCGGAGTGTCCTACATTTGTTTTCTCTTGCAGAAAAGCTAAGAATGACTAAAAATTTTTGCGATGGGACATATTAAAACCAAGAAATTCTCGTGTGGGAATCACGCCCCCTTATTTAGCGTAACCAATCCGGATTAAATATATCTGCTGCCTTTAATAACTATGCGCCAAATTGTAGTCTGCGTGACCTCTAGATTCCGAAATAACTAATTCTGGAAAATTTCAAATCTGACAATTCCGATACAAGATCGAAAGTTAACCTTTTTCCTTCCAGTCTGTCTGACGGTTAAATAAACGAATGTTTGATTAAGAATCGTTCCCTCACATGACACAGACATTAACAATCCGTGCATTATGGTGATTTAACACGCGCTGGTCCCCATAAATCTAATTAATCGTTCAACTGCCCAAATTAATGTGCTTTTCATAGATCGACAGAAATTTTCACCCTTACAATGAGACAATGAATACCAAATGAAAATTCACCCACATCGTTAAGTTGGCACGGCGCATCATAAATCCTAGGTTGAAATTGTTATTTCTACCATGTAGCATGGCAGCACCACCAACACTAGGACGCATTGGTGCACCAGCACGTTGTGGATCAGTGAAAAATGCCTGTCTATTGTTGGTTAATATACTTGACATGGTCACGATCATCAATAGTATCTTTGGTCCACATCATAGACAATCCAACAATGCGATGGTTATCTTCAGTGTATTTAGTCAATCCTGGAATTGTTGTGGTTACGTCGTAATTGTGGAGGCATGCTTCGATTTCTTTGGCGCAGATATGAACTCGTGCACTGTTGAACAATGCCATAACACCGTTCTTGGCAAAACCAGCTCTCTGCGTTCGCATGTGAAGTGCATCGTTTATCGATTCTGTTTCGTAAGCGCCGATGTATAATCCCTACTATAGATCACAACGTGGGCTCGTTCGGGTGTTTATCAGCGCGGAAGACATTGAAAATTATTTTCGTGTAGACCTCGATACCGTAGTGACCATATATTTGGTCAAGTGTAGCAACGTGCAGTGATGTAAGTGCGTTTTCCAGTGGTTTACCTACCGGTGACTTGATCGCGATTGAAAAAAACCCAACAAAAAACAGGAGAAATTCAAGCCTGATTGAACTGACCGATACCATTTTGATTGTGGGCGGAATTGTGTTCGCGACAAGTCTCTGCATTAGCAGACCGTTACGTATTGCGGTCCATAATGTCCTTAACGAGTAATTGTCGGGTGAATATTTGTTGTTTCGTTGATTACTTCCATTGATGGGTTAGCAGCACGAACAGACTCGATTAGCTTTGTTTGCAATGGCTCCTTGGCTTATATAACGGATCTTACTGATTAAAGGCTGTAAGAAGGTCCTGGCTTTCTTTCAGGCGAGATCAGTAGCGTCTGCGTCGTCTTGAAATTGTTTCAGTAACTGTGCGACTATGCCGGTGGTCGTCATCGTTTTTTATGTTCTGGAAGCGTTTTGCTGTTCTCACAACACTGTCAGGTGCGGTTCCGATTATCGCGGTAGTCGTGCAAGCAATTTTTGCGTCAAGGTGATCAACAGAGCGAACGTCTTTGTGTGTTCATGGGGGGGGGGTGTCTAGCCGTCAGCATGTATTGGACATGATGACGCTCCTCGATATATTCATTAAGTATTCGAATTCGTTCAGATATTGCATATGTGATCACACTCGTGTTGCAGTATATCGCGCAATACGAATTTAATTCAGTAGAAAATCACGTTAACGAATCAACCCCATATACCATCTTGTCCGACGCGATAACGTCCGTGCGTATTTGTTAAATCGTCGATCATAAAAATGCGTCATGAAGGAAAAGATTTTTGAATGAATTCCAGGTCATGTCGCCGGCGTTCCAAGTGAATTTTCGATAACCCGTACGCTTCAACGCCGTTGAACACCACGTGGATTATCGAGGATCACTTTGGGACCGTGCGCATCACGTCGGCGTGTTTTCTGTTTTGTTTTTATTTTTAGTAAAGGCCAGTTAAGCGAAAATATCCGCTCGGGATTTTTCGGTTTTTCACGTCGTTGTACACTACCGGGTTATTGAACGATAGATCTAACTCGTCCACGGACGCTGTGTAATCGCCATCCCTGATAAATGTTAGAGTGGGCCGTCGTCGCAATTCGTTAGAGAATTGGCAACGTTCTTAAAATAGCGAAGTAGCTCGTAACACGACTGATGGCGACCAAATATAATTTCTCCGAAGTGAGTCATCACATCATGATGTTCAGAAGCAACTGTGTTTTTCCTGATCCGGACGGTCCGATAACGATCTTTTCGCGTTGGTGTTGTTATACATTTGGTTAAATCTATCACGGTAAGTGATTAATTTGATGCCATCTGTGAGCAATGTCATTCATGAACACTAAACAGTGACGCAGCTGCGGTGAAAGGATAATTTGGCATTAATGGAATATGCGCATGCGGATTATTAAAATATTGATTCAGCTTGATAAACAATCAGCGTGGACACATTTTGCTAACAAATCGAGCGGCATAAGAAAAAACAAACGCAAGAATGAAAGAAACGCCGCTGATATCGAATCCGCGTTAGGAAAAAGTCACGGATATCCAGGTGCTAAATATCCAGGGGAAAATATTTCCCGGATATTATTACTGTGGACTTTGATAACTGCTAGATATACGATTGGATTCTAGGAACGGACCAAAAACTGGAAAAGAACATGTCACTCGAGTTGATGCTGCTTGTCACCGGTTTGGGTTTGATCTTGTTTAAAAATAATTCAGTAGATGTATGGCAATGACAAAGAGCTGATGTCAATCTTATTCATGATTTAAATTTAATGGGACAAACCGTTGGATCGTTGGATTGTTAGGCGAGGAATGAAAAGTTAACTGCACTCGTCGGCAATGCGCAAGCACATAAAACACAACCACAACTTTCTAATAAACTAACACGACAATTTGGAAGATATCAGCAAGGACGGGACACTTTGTATATCCCAGGTTCCCCCCCCCCTCTTCCCCCTTGTCGTCCCTGGCTCTGATTCTAACCTTGAAGATAACTCCCCGTGGAATGAAATACACATTTTACTAATGCTGTGTAAGTACTGGTGTGCCAAATCTTATTGCTTAAATTCAAACAGCTTTACCATTATAGAGTAGAAGGACAGTGCAATGGAAAACATAATATATTGTGCTGTGGCCGTTATCTTTAAGATGATACCGTGTTGGAAAACATGACTTATATATTCATGATGATGTACAAACCTTCTTAGTTTCATAATTAATCTCAAATGGCTTTAAAGGTAGAATGCAGAAGAGAAAATGTGATGTACAGAAGGAAGCCATATTTACTAGCCAAGGTTCCGATGTGTTAAGCCTATCTACACCTTGGCTGATCGTTCAGATATTTTGGTGTGTGAATTTCATTCGATGTGTCGGCAAGCCACATTATCCAATCAAAATTAAGTTTTTCAAACTTGAACACTGTTCCTACAAGATCGATAGAAGTGAAGCTTACACCTTGAATGGATTCATAAATAAGCAATTTTCCACTGTCGGTCCTTTTTTGTACAAATACATCCTTTCCCTAAAATGCACATGTAATGGCTTCTCTCTGGTATATAGTCATACTTTCGATGTTAAATTTACAAAGAATCCTTTTGAAGTCAATTGCCTCCACCATTTTCAGCAGACGTACAACGCACCGCATTTATAAGCTATTGGTTAGTTGGCATTACATACTAAGGGAGACAGCTCATTAAATCCAACAGATGTCATTAGGACAAAGCTCTGAATCATCTTGTCGATCCGCCACGGTGTAATTATCATGCTAGATTCATTCATCATTAGTCAGTTGATAATTTCCTGTGTCATGCAGAGAACTACTATTATCGATAAAATGCAAGTCTGTGATGCCGTAAAGTTTTTTTAAATCTCCAAGATGTTTAGGCTTCCAGTCAACCCAAATCTTTAAAATGTTTGTGATGTTCTCTGTATTGTTATTGGTCCATTGTTTGTTTTCATTGTTTTACTGATTCGGTTCAAACACAAATTTGTTAAGTCTTGGCTATACATTATATACATAGTATTGTTTGAAGCTGTTGTAATTTCTTTTATTAATTGCTCAAGTTTTTCAGAGGGCTTTCAGACTCCATGGTAGAATTTGCGTCCACGATACGTTCTTTGCGAACCAGCGACATCAGGACTGTATCACGCTCCACTTTTTCAATTCCTGCCTTGTTTTGTAGGTAAAACTTACTATTGTCTTTTAGATGTTTTGTGTACATATATCGTCTTGCAGAAGGAAACACGTGTTTGATAACCTTGGTCAGAGCTTTATCGTCGTCTGTACCGAATTCCAAATTTTCTGATATTCGCATTTCAATAGTCTACACATCACTATCAAGTCATGTCGCCATATGTTTCAGGAACGCATTGTACCTTTATTCGATGCGTCTTTGTGTAGAAGCAGAGGACCAAGAAAGACAGGATGGTCATTTGTATTTTATTTTTCCTTACAACATCTCTGATTTTTGTACACCAACAATGTCTCATAAAAGTTTCCAAGGCCGAATGTTCGGTCAGTGCCAGTCGGTAGATTCTTTGTGATGGTCAAGAATTGTTTAAGATCCTTGATTTGTTCTTTAGTGTAGCAGAAAATTGATGGCACTTGTAATTTGTTGTGTATCACAGACTGTACGTAAGAGTGTTCATTTAACATTCCCAGCACATGAAAAATCTACAGCTCCATTTGTGTTTTTTGTTGGAGCGGTTGGTTTGGTCTCTTTTCCTGACATTATACTTCTGGTTTCTTATTACTAACTCTAAAGTCACGTGTACAATTCACCGAGTCATACCTTTACAAGCAACGTAAGATTTGTCTCGGTTGCTGCTTGTTAAATTTTAGCCATTTTATGCTATGGCTTAGGGATCTGTTGTTGTAAATGTTTGTCCCGATTGCGCGTTCCCATGCGATTGTGAAGTTATTGGTTGAATTCCTTGGTATTCGAACAGGACTACATTGATCAAGGGTTGATCAACATTATTTAGAAAGTAAGAAACCCTTTTCTTTGGAGTTGGATCTCTTTTTAGCGTCGCGTAGTACCTGCTTATAACGACAATTCTCTCCTCGGCTGGTTGTGGTTCAAGAGGTTCCCTGATCTTTGCGTCTTTTTTTTTAATTCAATACTTATATTTTACCCATCATTTATCAAGTGTCCATATTTAACCACAAATATTGACTTAAATGTTTAACCATTTTCAGTATCCCATATTCCATAATCGTCGTAAAATTCAAATTATCCTTCGATTCCAATCGACTTACTTTCATTGTGTTATCCACTACGAGAAAACATCGAAACCTGGCACATAACTGTATACGTGTTCTTTTTCAGTGATAAGTTTGTATGCTGCATGACTGGAATGCCACTGACCTGATATTAATTGTTTCACGTTTATAGGAAGAAGAAAATCGACTGGTTTAACATCAGTTTGAACGTTGTCATCAGTTTTGTCACAGTTCATTTCAGTTGACACGACAGAGTCATCATCGGTGATTGACTGATCACTCTGTAGTGTTCATTGATCAGTGTCAACAATTTGCGGGTTTACACTGCATTCATTGTCTGTCTGTGACGGAATTGTGTATATTTATTATTTATGTATTATATTTGAAATAAAACGTACTCGGCTATCGTTTTTGCGTACAGCGTTACCTGAGGGTGGTTTCTTTATACTGTACATTATTTCGATGTAGTGAGTTCGGTTCACTCCATGCTGCACGAGCAAAGTGCTTACGATGGGAAAACCGATATACCTTGAGCTTATCGGCCGTGCATTGCAACATACCTAGTGTACATATAGACTTAACATTACAAAAAGTTTTGGCAGTAAGAGGTCCACAAAACGGAGTAATATCTCCATGTACATAAACATCTTGTTCACGTAATCGATCTTAATGTCTTTTCTATAACCTGACCCTAACCCGAATCATCCTGTTACAGTGTAGGAACTGTTTACTTGTACGTA
Organism: Megalonaias nervosa; assembly: GCA_016617855.1. Taxonomy (NCBI): domain Eukaryota; kingdom Metazoa; phylum Mollusca; class Bivalvia; order Unionida; family Unionidae; genus Megalonaias; species Megalonaias nervosa. The sequence goes on along the minus strand of JAECUM010095246.1, from coordinate 36,730 downwards.
TGATATATATGTTCTTTTATGTTTACAATGTTTTACTTTATATCTGTATTTTAATTTAGATATATGGACTATGTAGTTTGAAATAAAGAATTCTTATCTTCTTATCTTATTGTCTCTGATAATGTCTTTCATAATGCTGACTTCTCGGTTCTGGTAATTTTAAATTCCTTCTCCATGTTGTCCGTTAGTACGACAGAAAATTTCCGTTTATTGTTTAGGACGGTATGCTTATTTGGGGGAGACTGAAATTACTCGTTAGTTTGCAAGACTGCCACTCTTCTTTAGAACCGGGACGAAATGATTAGTAGTCTAGGTGGTAGGATGCATTGGACCCATTCTGCTCCATAATATGGTAAACTGTGCACTGTTTTGGATTTCTTCTGTAGAAAACAATTTAGTCAGCACTTTGAGTTTTGTCCAGTGGTCCATACAGAGTCCGATTTGGTAAACCTACTACAGCAGAAATGGCCATAGTCCATATTGATGACTACCTGCCATCTGTGCAGAATAAAGTGAGTGATTCCTCAAAGAAGAGAGAGTAGTCCATTAACTAGTCGAAGTCCGTAACTTGTAACTTTCGGCATTTAGTGACATCTCAATCGATGTGCGCAGCCTCAATTAGGATGCCAAATCTTCACTTCCCGTCAACGCAATTGAAACAGAGTTGAAATGACAGTTGCCATCGCGAGTTGATAGTGAAGGTGCACCGAACGAAAACAGAACAGACCACATTTGCTGATAATTTCTTGTGAATTTCGATATATTATTACAAAGTCGGACGTGATGACCTGTTTTCCATGGTACTGAAAGGACTCGAGTAACTATCTCTTGTTGCTGCGAAGCGGAGACTGTCAACACCGTAAAGGGACACGTGTGTTAAGCTGCATAATCCTTGAGTGTACTTATCTCTAAAACAGTTGTTCCATGTATACTGTACTTGATCATTTTGATAAAAGATATTAAATTGTTCTGCAGTCAACTGTTCACAGTTGGAATGATTCCGTTGTTTGCAACAGTCGCAATTCATGCAGTCAGACGTACAACTTAAACGACATGTACCGCAGGGCCAAAATGTTGCTCTTTTTGTTGCGGCAAGTATGCGCTTTTGCGGAGGCATTGTAAATTTCTGCATCTAGACTGAACTGATATAGATTTTAGAATATCAGTCGACAAGTAGGTATGAACCGCAATAAAAATAACGCTATGTATGTATCTCTCTCTCTCTCTCTCTCTCTCTCTCTCTCTCTCTCTCTCTATATATATATATATACATACACACACTATGTCGAATAACAGTCCTTTCACGTGCATTGGAATCGCGTGTATCAGTTATTAAGTTAAATGCAAAAAACTGACAAATAACAGTACAAAACTAGTTTCTATCTAGCCTAAGCGTTTTAGACTCTAAATGAGTCTTTTTCAATGGCAAATGCAAAACACAGACAAGACAAACAGAAAACACAAAAAGCGCTGAGGTTACAAACGTTTACATTACTAGTTCTATAGGAAGAAAAAAAAACTTTAAATTTTTGATGTTTCAACTAATTGGCTTCAGCCTGATGCTGATGCTAAAAACTATTCTATATAGACATAGAAATCGATGAGTCATATCGCCATCTGTTTTTTTTTTTTAAATGTAAATTTGCGTAACCGTAAATTTTATCCCGTATATTTCATTGTTTTAATAGTAATTAAAGGTTTTTGGGTGACTAACAAGCAATTTTTTTTAAAAAAAAAAATTTGTTTGAATGAAAATGTGCCGGCTGCAAAAGATGATGATTTTATTTGAGTGTTGCTGTCTTTTTCTAGTCTTCTTGGTTTAAACCGCTTGGTTTCAATGTTCTAATTCGGCGAATCTAGTAAGATTTGTTTTCTTTCCTTGTTTTGGGAACTCCGGTTGGGGATGTGAGCAATTGCAGTAAGTGTTACATCACTGAGTGTGTGGTCACGAGAAGAGAAGAAGAGAAGTGATCTGCAACTGGACGTCTGTAGATCTTCTTTGTCATCCAATCAAATCTATGAAGATGGATCCTTTTGTGTAACTTTTTAGTTTCTCCGACATACTGAAGGCTACAGATCTTACATGTGATCAGATAAATTACATTTACTATTTTGCACGTTCTGTTTGGATAATGTGTGTTCAATTTTTCGCTAGTCGCTGTGCTAGAAAATGTGCTGGTCTCTATCATATGTTGACAGGTTTTGCACCTTTAACACCACAAGGAACAGATTTACTAGGGTGGTCTTGGTTAGTGATTGGCGTTAGCTTCGCCCTGGCTTGGATGTCTTTGAGGGTGTTTGGTCTCCGGTAGGCTACTACTGGTTTACTCGGGAGATTTAACTTTAACATGTCACACGATTCCACGATGGGCCAGTGTTTTCCGATGATTTTAGAATCTGATCTGACGATAAAATATTCCCCAAAAGATCTGAAGAGTTATCTGAACATCTGATTAACCGAGGTCGGATAGCGGAGGCAACAAAAAGGGCTGAACAAACGAACCGTAATTAGCTACTAAAGTATAGAGAGCAGGAAGAGGATGATCGGATAGCATTTATCCTGACCTACCATCCAGACAGCCCCAAAGTAGGTAAAATCATCCGGAAACGAATTTCTGACATATTAATGTAGCGACGCGTGATAACGACTTATTAAGTGTACCGCACTTTGTCATGTAAAAGTGGTTTACTTAGAATTATCTACCATCGGGATGGGTGTGTGTGTGTGTTTGTGTGTGTGTGTGTGTGTGTGTGTGTGTGTGTGTGTGTCAGGGACAGTCTTGTGGTGCTTTTGGGTGTCTTCGGATGATTAGTCGCTCCCATGCAAAGTACACTTAGTTAAGCAGTTATTAAAATAGAGAAAATTAATTTTGCCTAATTAGACAACGTGAGCTTTGGAAAGTGTACTGCATGAGTCATCAAATATATAAAAAATTGATCAGCTCGTTTTGTTTGGTTTTAACAATTTATGTTTGAAGACCAGGAAGTGAAATTGATCAAGCTGAGCTTGCAGTGGAGAGGTGCACATCTGAGGAGAGGTACGCCTGTGATGTAAGGCCAAGCTCTATATTCTACACGCCAAATGACAGCTATCAATCATACACTAAAATATAAAGAATTACAAGTTTTTTTTAACAATACCTAAGGTATACAAGGTTTGTTTTAAATAACTAGGATAACCACTGAGGACAGCCTTGTCTTTAAGACTCGAGCCCCATGCAAAGTGTGAACTTTCCGCGAATAAATTTAACACATTTACATATGATGAAACATAAGGGACCGACCATTTAGTTTTCGGGTGGTTGTTGTGGTGTAAGGACTGGAATTTTCTTTTGAGCCGAGATACTGTTGTTGTTTTTAATTTGTGTTTCTGAATGGCATTTTGCGCATCACAGTCAAGGTTTTATCTTTAAGATCAAGGTCACTGATAAATTTTTCTGCACTGGTCCTCCGTGCTCTTTGAAATAGAACAGTGAAATGTGTTACTTTCCATGTCTACCTAGTAATATTCATCTTCGCTATCTAAGTCTCCGATATTCTTTAACCCTAACCCTATCTACATATTGGAGGATCGAGCAGATATTTCATTACATTGTGCAAGCGATACCTGTTGGACTTCATGAGTTGCCTTCCTTACTATGTAATGCTAATTAACCAATAGCGTGTAATAGTGATGCATTGTAGATCGGCCAAAAATGGTGGAGGCAATTATCAAGAGGATATTTTCTAAGCGAAACATCGAAAATATGACTACGTACCAGAGAGAAGCCATTACAGGTATATTTATTTGAGTGAAAGGTATTTGTACAATCACGGACCGGCAGTGGAAAATTGCTTATTTATAAATCCATTCATCTTGTGAGCTCCTCTTGTCTCGATCATGTAGGAACAGTGTTCAAATTTGGATTTGTTTATGTTTCTACAAAAATTTAGAAACGTTTGTATGTGATTATAAAAATCAGTCTTGATTGTGGTCATTTCATTATTGCTATCATCGATATATTTTTTCGTTGCAGCATCAAAATCAGATTCTGGTGTTCTAAGATTATTAATACCATTATTATTCATGTTGAGAAATGCACGCATTTTACCACCGTTGACTGATATGTATTTAGATTCTTGATTATCAACGTATTTTTTTGTTACGGTGTCCGTATCTTCGGTTGGGTTTCCAAGGTCTGTAATTTTATTTTGATTCATGATAGTGGTATCAGTGAATGAATCACCAGCTTTTTTATATAATCGTTAACTGACTTACCGGAATCTTATATCTTACCTTGATCATTAAAAGTAACAATATTATTAACAACCGCTGTAGGAACTCGTATAAGTACATCTGACAGTTGTATATTACTTGTCTTTAATCGTCCTCGTTTATCCCGAAAAACAACAAGTTCGTTTTGATCTACACTTGTGATATTTAATAAATTATTGATTTCATTTCTGAGCTGATCAAGAGTTGCATATTTAGATAAGTTACCTTGCTGAGCTTCAACTGATGGATCTATTAATAATGTTCCAAATTTTGTATAATAGCTCATTATTTATTTATTGTTATACAAGTTTTATATTACATAAAATTATATAACAACAATGGCGAAGATATTAAATTTTGATACCGAAAGATTAATTAATCATAAACATAATAACGAACTTACAGATTGTCATTATCTCATTATTGGTCGTACAGGATCAGGTAAAACAAATCTGTTATTAAATCTTTTGCTCAACAATAACTTTAACTATGATAAGGTATATATTTACATAATTAACCCGCAAAAGGATAAATACGAATTATTAAGCGAGTACAACGATAAACTTCGTGATGAACCTGACGTTGGCGATGATATATTTTTAATAAAACAACCAGAAGAACTTATTCCAGTTAACGAACTTGATTCATCCGAGCATAAAATAATTGTATTTGACGATATTCAGCTAAACAACGAGGAGAAGAACAAGATCAGATCTTATTTTTCATTATCGCGTAATAAAAAATGTAATTCGGTCTATCTTGCCCAAGGCTTTTACAACGTCGATAGATTTATCAGGCGAAATACTGGTTGTTTTATATTATTTCCCGGACTAGATAATGTTTATGTAAGAAATATTGCAAACGAGCAATGCGGTGATGTAACGAAAGATAAATTATCGAATTATATCATCAAGCAACCAAAGACAAATAGTAGGACAAAAGATCGCTGATAAGATTAGAGGCGAGAAACCACCGGTTTCCACATTGGAAATAAAACGAGCACTATCAGATATTGCGCCAACAGCGGAAACAAAGCGAGCTATGATTGCTACAACAAAAAAAATTATTATCACCGCGTGCTGAAGAAATAGTACGTAAACTTGTAAAGAAAACAGCGCTGATGACTCCTGCTGCTTTTTAATTTTGTGTGGCGATTATAAAATAATGTCAGCTAAAAATTATCTCGATCTTGCTGAAGAATACGATACTGACGACGTTGTAACAGAATTCAAAATACGTTGAGTATCTCGATGAAAACTCAAACGAACCAAATAAAACTGGTGTCAGAATTTTTAACACAAGAGACGAGGACGTGTTTCTACTACCGCATAAGGCAGTGTTAGAAGTGCGTGGCCAAATATTAACTGCGATAGGTGGTGATATTGCAGCTGGTGCAGAAATTGCGCTTGTCAATAACGGTTGGAACTTGTTTAAAAGTGCACGATATCAACTGGCCAGTCAAACCATAGAAGATATTTCAATGCACTTGCCTATAGCAGGTACAATACTTAATATTTAGCGATGATTATTCTAGATCAGTGGCTACAAATATGATGTGGTTTAAAGATAACTCATTCGGGACAGCTGTTTCGAGCGAATTTCGTACTGGCGCTGGTGTTCCTGCTGCAGATATCAATAATCTAATCGCCAACCCCGCTAATAATGCAGCCGGCGATATTGGAGACGCGATAAGATTAGCGGTCACAAGAATAAGACAACAACAATACAACGAGGGATTTGCCAAACGAAAAGCGTTTTCCGCAGAATCTCGCCAGATAACGATGATGCTTCCGTTAAGTACAATCTTTGGATTTTGCCGTGAATACAACAAAGTTTTTCGAGGAATAAAACATACACTTATTTTAGATCGAGCTGAACAAAACGATTGTATAATGCACGCTGATGGAGTGGCTGAAGGACAGTTTGCTATTACAAGATTAGCGTTATGGATGCCACGAGTTGTCCCCTCTGTAGCTAAAACGATGGAGCTCGAATCATTATTGACCGCTTATACAAAAAAAAGTATACTTCCAGCAAAACAGGATTTATTAAACAGCAATTCCTAACACAACTGATTACACATGGCGTGTTACAACCACGCCCAGCGAACAACTACCTCGACATTTGTTCGTTGTATTTCAACGATAGGCACGTCGTAATGATCAAGAAATGAACAATTCCGTATTTGATAACCCTGATGTCAGACGAATATTTGTTAGAGTAAATTCTAAACAATATCTTGAACGTGCAATCGAATGAAATTTTGCTGTAGACGACACCAGAAACGTATCTCGGCCGTATATGTACCTTATGGAAGCAATGCAAAAATATCAGGACGCAGACAGTGGATCTCAAATATCAGTAGAAGAGTTTCGATCACTCTATCCTATCTTTTATTTTGATATATCAAAACATTCCGAGCGAGCTATCGGATCAACTGCTGATATTGAGATCACCTGGACACTTGGCGTACTGCCAGCCGAACAGTATAACGTATATGCGCTAGTTGTCAGTGATAGATTCTTGACAATTGATGCAACTAAAGGAAGAATGACTGTACAAGTTTAATCTAACAACCTTGATATAAAATAATGAAAACCAAGTACACAACTCGAGAAATATACTTAACTCCCGGTCAAGTTGAAAAATTATCAGCAGTTGTTGCTAAACGCCGTTCTGTTTCTTTAATGATATCTCCAGCGACAGAAGTCGCCGAGACTTCAAACAAAACAGCGGTTAAATTAATGCTAACGCAACAACAAAACGATAAACTCAATCGCAAAGCGATCGAAGGAAAACCATTTGTTCTTAAACTATCTGTTTCGCAAGTAACAGCGATGTCCAACCGCTATGCGGTCGATGGCGGATTTTTTGGACCAGCACTTTCTGCGATAGCTAGCACAATATTACCAAAATTTTTACCTGTACTAGGAACACTTGGACTAGCGGCTGCGTCAGGGACAGTATCTGGCGCAACGGAAAAAGCAGTTGAAGGTACTGGAATCAAACAAATCTATCGTTAACGACTCACGTCGTCGACATAGTCACTCAGTTTTATGTAACAATAAAAAATAAATGCCAGCGCCAACGACAAAGTCGTCGAGAAAAACAAAATCGTCGGAAAAAAAGAAAACAACAAAACGCAATCGAACAAAACAAGGAGGATTTATTCCAATAGCTCCACTACTAGCGGGATTAGCGGGAAGTCTTCTTCCGAACCTACTAGGAATCGGACGTGGAATGACTTTACCAGGTACCAGACGCCGTTGACGGTCTCGACGAAGTCGTCGTTGCCGTTAAATAATTTTGATATCATTGAAAAATTGAATGACGTTTTCGGATTTCGCGGAGTATTTTCTAAGGACGAACTCGATGACGTACCAGCAGATGGTTCGTGTATTGTAAGCATACAAAACTTCAATGATGGATCCGGCACTCACTGAGTTGCTGTCTATGAGAATAATTATTTTGATTCGTTCGGACTTCCTCCGAGCGATCTCATAAAAAAATATATTTTAAAAAAATTTAAAAAAATAAATTATTCGTCTAATCAATTACAGCCGATCGGAACATCTGCTTGTGGTTATTATTGTATAATGTTTGTCCGACAGATGTCCCCGAGTTCGATGAACTCCGCCCCTGACAACGTCAGGAGATTGGATTCCGATTTTTTAAAGTTTATTTTACAATTTGATAAGCAACCTTCTCACGCAAACGATGAGATTGCAGTTAATTTTTGTAAAGCTATCTAAAGCTTACTAGTAATTTTATCTAAATTACAAATATAAAAATGTCAACATACTGTCTCAAATGTAGAACTAAAACACAAAATAAGGATGAGACGACGGAAAAAACAAAAAATAATAGAATAATGCTAAAAAGTATTTGTGTTGTTTGTGGTAGAAAGAAAAGTATGTTTCTGAAAAAACAAGTAGCGGAGACGTTAGGATGATTGACGATTAATCGATTTTCTCTTTCTTATAACAATTTTTTATGAAACAAAATAAAATAAAATGAAATATAATTGTGATTGTGATAAAGATCTTTGTATCGAACAAGATAAAATCGTTACATACTGTAAATCATGCAATCGCCGTGAAGTAATTGGTAGCGGAATTGACATTCACAAAATTATTGGCAAATTGCCAAAACCAAAAGGCGGTTGGACCTTGCCAGGTCATAAATATACTGGACCTTATAATCCTCTTGATAAACAACTTGACGAGAACGATAATCCGCTGCCAGGACAAGAGCCTTATAATCAAGTTGATGCAATAGCAATGCGCCATGATATCTGCTACAGGGACAACGAACAAGATAAGTCTGGTTGCGATAAAATAATGTTAGACGAACTTCGTGATATGAAACCGATAAATATGCGAGAACGTTTTGATAGAAGGCTGGTGCAGGGTTTTATTGGAGCAAAATACAAACTTGGATTCGGAGATTCTCGGCTTGGAAAGCCTCGTCTCGGAGAGTCTCGTCAATCGCTTCGCCATCGGGAAAAAGAATTATACGATGATCTTGCAGCGAAGACGCTAGCGTCTCAGCTACACAAGCCTAAAAAAAAAAGTTTCCGCGACGTAAGGTTGTTGCAAACGCCGTTGATGATATCTGGGCGATAGATTTAGTTGATGTGTCAAATCTTGCCCAGTTTAACGTTGGAGCTGACGGCTCTCCAAAAAGATACTTGTTTAATGTCATAGATATTTTTAGCAAATATGCTTTTAGTGTTCCAGTTTCAGATAAAACAGGAACGTCGATAACTGATGCACTAAAACAAATAATAACAAGTACTGAAAGAAAACCGAACAGAGTCTGGACTGATCACGGAGCAGAGTTTTTCAATAAAAAATTTGAGCAGTTTTTAGAACAAAATAATATCAAAAAATATGTTACAGGATATGAAGGTAAAAGCATTGTCGTCGAGCGATTTAATCGCACTTTAAACGAGCTGATACATAAACATATGACAGCTAAAAATACAAACAGATATATCGATGATCTTTCTCAAATAGTTGACAAATACAATAACAAAAAACATCGAACTATTAAAATGTCATCAAATGACGCAATTAAAAATCCAATATTGGCGAACGAAAATATGTACCGCAGACATAAATTTAAAGTAGGTGATCGAGTTAGAATTTCTCTGACGAAAAAAACATTTGAAAAAGGATTTACTCCAAACTGGAGCGAAGAAGTATTTGTCGTTGATAAAGTACTTTTAACAATACCTGTAACATACGCGTTAAAAGATTTATTAGGTGAACCTATAACTGGCAGTTTTTACGAGCAGGAACTTCAGAAAACTGAACAAGATGTTTTCGTTATCGAAAAAGTTATTAGGAAACGCGGCGACAAAAGTTTAGTTAAGTGGCGCGGGTATAGCAATAAATTTAATAGTTGGATCCCAACCAAACAAATTATAAAGTAATGTTTCTGTAGATTTCCTCGTACTTACGTTTGATAGATTTACATTTTACTGGTTTACATAACGATATTAGATATTGTCTGCGATCGTTAGAGATCGTCATTAAGTTAAAAATCTTGACAAATATAAAATCGAATTTTATATTTTTCTGTCGGTCTGGAATTTTGATGTTTAAAAAAGGTTTTATCACCAGCCAAAACGATTGATTCTCACCTACTGTAAAATTAAATTTCAAATTTTTTTTGGTAATATGATATTTTACGTTATATCGACCAGTTGTTGGTCTGCTGTAATTTTTTTTATCAACGACACCTACAATCTCGTTTTGTTCGTCGTCGTTGTTAAATTAAATGTCATTCTCTATATAACCAACCGACTTATTGTTCGCGATACAATCATGGGTAAAATTTCTTAAGAGAGCATCTTGCACGCAATCGCTGGCGTAAATATCAGCAAGTCGTTTCATTAAATCTATATTATAATATATTTTTTTTATCTAATTTATTGTTATAAGATGACTACAGAGATGAAATCTCCTGAGATAAAATGTCACCAAAAAGTTAATATATTAAATTATAACGAACTAGCCGAAGCAGTTCGAAAATGTTTGTTAGGGTATAATTCTTATTCTGTCGACGTCATTGTTACGCAAGGCGAAAATGATAGGATATTACTAACAGCAGCAGAAAAAAATAAACTTAACGATAGCGCAATAATGATGCTGAAATTTGATAAAGATGATATTATAGCGTTTGCTCATCATTGCTTAACCAAAAAGGAGCTAGCAAATATATTTAATCATCGTATCTAAAGATAATCCTAGCATTATGTTAGCTTGAAAAAGTTAATCTTATTATTCCATCGGCAACAAATTTTACTGCCCTGGGATTAATATCAAAATGTTTTGCCGCAGCTGTAATCGATTTAAATTTGATTTCCTCATCTGTTTCGAGATTAAATGAAACAACAGGTTTTACTGGACATCTAAAATTGACACCACCACCACCTCGTCTTTTTCTCATATTTTCCTGCTGGGTAACTAGTTCTAAATTTTCCAGTCGATTGTCAGTCTTTACATTATTGATGTGATTAATAACCAAACCATTAGGTATAGGTCTGTTAAACGTCTCATAAACAAAACGATGGCTAAGATAACTAACTTGATCGGTTAGTGTTCCTCTGACAGTTACCGTGAAATGCCCCATATTATTCATAAAACCAACAACTGTTTTAGTTTTTCTTCTTCGAATAATTCCCTTATCATTTGCCTCGTATAAATCAAATACCGGATGCGGCTGAAACTCACTTTGTAAAGATAAGTTTTCGATATTGTCATAAGTGACCACGCCGTTGACATGATATACACGTTGCCCTTCTGGAATTTCGTCACAGAACAAAGTGTAAATAAAATCTTCCTTTAATATTTCCGTTCTCTCAGCATTATCACCTTTAACGCTAATCTTATGACCTGCTGGCGTTGCTTCGCCAATCGGTTGCCTGTATTTGATATGTATCACCGACCCTAACATATTACCAGCGTACAAGTTGTACTTGGGGTGAACGTAATAATACTCTTGCTCGTTTGCACTTGTCAGATTTTGTGTCATTATTTCTATAAGCATTTTATATCTCTAATTGATTTTTCAACTTATCGATCGAACAATTAATTAGAGATATATCATTACACTATTATATAACAATGCTGAAATTACGCGATATAGCCAAGAAGAGTCTTATGGGAGAACCTGAAAAAATAGCGACTGCTTCTAGAGGATTTGACAACAGTTGTCGGTTTGATAAACAAACCGTACTGGTAAATTTCACTGCAACAAATCTCTATCATTTGCTAGAGCCAACTGTAAAACATGAACTTGAAAAACATAAGGGTCTGAGAATATTAGTGCAATATCATGTTATATTTTCAAAGCTACTTGTGATGGAAAAATCGACTGACAAGGAAATCGCAGACCCTTACATTAATGCAAAATCAAGGCGTGTTTTGCTTGGGACTGATCTTTCATCGTTAGCTGATGAAATACACTAGGAAATTTGGAAAAAGATAGAAGAATTTACCGAATCAGGTTCGGGTTGGAAGTTTGAAATCATTACTGAAATTTTATTTCACACAATAAAATATAATGTATTACCCGGTAGTTCGTATACTGACCTGCCACAAAAAATAAAAAATAAAAAATGCTGTATAAACGTCAAAAACGTCGATAACAGATGTTTTCAGTGGGCTATTCTTTCTGCACTATTTCCAGCAGAAAAACACGCTGATCGTGTTGACAAGTATTTTAGTCACGTATCAAAATTAAATTTTAAGGGCATTGACTTTCCAGTTGCAGAAAAACAAATACCAAAGTTTGAAAAGCAAAATAATAATATTTCAGTTAACGTATTTGGTCTAGATGAAAAAGAAAACGTCTATCCGAGATATATTTCAGAAAAAGCTTCACAATCGACAATAAACTTGCTGTTTTATAAGAGTCATTACGTTTGGATTAAAACCTTTAATGGACTCGTTGGCTGACAGTATAGTAAACAAAACAATAAAAAGTTCTTCTGTGATCCCTGCTTGCACGGTTGTACAGACAATGAAGCATTACAAAAGCATTTGCAGTACTGTAGTGACGTACAACGAATAACAATGCCATCCAAGAAAAGAGTTTATTACGGTTTGTCAATCATAATCACAAACTAAAAATTCCTTTCGTTATATATGCTGATTTCGAGTGTTTACTTCAGCCTGTACTTGGCGTAGAAAATAATCCTGACCAATCGAGTACAAGAAAAACTCAAAATCATGTTCCATGTGTAGTGGCGTACAAGATAGTTTGCTGTGCTGATTCGAGTTTATCCAAACCAATCAAATTATATCGCAATAAAAATCCAGCTGTTTGGTTTCTCAAGCAGTTAATTAGCGAAGTTGATGATATATTTAATCGTTTAGAAAGAATAACTCCAATGATAAAATTGACATCTCAACAAGATCACGAGCAAGCGGAATTGTGTCATATTTGTGAAAATCTTTTAACGTTTCTGATAATAAAAAAGTACGTGACCATTGCCATTTGACCGGGCAATATCGTGGAGCGGCTCATGATAAGTGTAATTTAAAATTTCACTCTCCAAATTTTATTCCGGTTGTTCTTCACAACTTCCGAGGATATGATAGCCATATTATCGTAGAAGCTTTTGGTGATCCTGAAATAAAATCTCGTTTAAAACTCGATAATGTGATTAAATGTATTCCAAATAAATTTGAAAAGTATATGTCGGTTACGCTAGGTAAGTTGCGTTTTATTGACAGCTTTCAGTTTATGACAGCATCGTTAGATGAGCTGGTAAAAGGTTGTAGCGAGTTTGATAACCTACAAGATTGTTTTAGAGATAAATATAATCTACTGACTAAAAAAGGAGTATTTCCGTACGAGTATCTCAACGATTGGAGTAAATTTGATGAAACGTCTTTACCTGACAAGGATAAATTTTATTCACAACTCAAAAATAAATCAAAATATAACCGATGACGAGTACAAATATGCACAAGATATTTGGAAAGAATTTGATTGTAAGACATTTGGTGATTATCATGATTTATATTTGAAAACAGATGTATTACTACTAGCAGATGTTTATGAAAGTTTTCGTCGAGTAAGCTACAGCAATTATGGACTAGATCCTTGTTGGTATTATTCTGCTCCCGGGTTGTCATGGGACGCTCTGTTAAAGTTTAGTAAAGTAAGGTTAAAATTACTGACTGACGTTGATATGTTCAATTTTATCGAAAAAGGTATTAGAGGTGGTATTAGCGTTATAACAAAGAAATATTCTGAAGCAAACAACAAATACCTGAAAGAGTACAATCATAAGCTTCCTTCGAAGTATATAATTTATCTAGATTGTAATAATTTATACGATTATTCTATGGCCGAACCAATGCCTTTTGGTGGATTTCGTTGGATTACATCTGAACAATTTCTATCGGAGACAGAAAAAAAGATACCTGACAATGTTTCATATTTCGTTGAGGTTGATCTCGATTATCCTATTTCGCTACATAATTTACACAACGATTATCCTTTCTGTGCGGAATCAATGGTAATAGATTATAGTATGTTATCTCAAGAACAACAAGCGATAGCATCACCAAGACAAAATTCTATGGTAAAAAAACTAGTACCAAATTTACTCGATAAGCGAAATTATGTTTTGCATTACAAAGTTTTAAAACAAGCAGTAGATGCTGGTCTTGTGTTGAGAAAAGTTCATAAAGTTTTAAAGTTTAATCAGTCGCCGTGGATGAGAGGTTATATTAACTCAAACACTTCGAGAAGAGCTGTAGCGAAAACTGATTTTGAAAAAAACTTCTTTAAGCTTATGAACAATTCCGTTTTTGGTAAGACGATGGAAAATATTAGAAAACGAGTAAATATCGAGCTAGTTAATGATATCAACCGCCGAAATAAACTTGTGTCAGACGATGGTTTTGTCAGTATGAAAATTTTTGATGAGAATCTTGTCGCAATACAGCGGCGAAAAACAAATCTGAAACTAAACAAGCCGATTTACGTTGGAGCTTCCGTGTTAGATTTATCAAAGTGGCTCATGTATGATTTTCATTATAATTTTGTTAAAAATCAGTGGCCGTCCAGTAGACTATTGTTTACTGATACCGACTCGCTCGTGTATGAAATCGAATGTGAGGACATCTATCAGGATACATACGATAATCGACATCTGTTTGATCTTTCCGATTACCTTCGTGACAGTAAATTTCATGATGACACAAATAAAAAGGTTATTGGTAAGTTCAAAGATGAAATGAACTCCAGCATTATCAAATACTTATTGGATTACGCAGTAAAATGTACGCCGTATTGCTAGACAATAATAAAATAACGAAAAAAGCAAAAGGTCTGCCTCGCGATTTTGTTAAAAAGTTTATGAAATTTGATGATTACAAGTACGCACTTGACGGCGGCGTTAGTTTTATAAGAGCAATGGCTATTCGAACAAATCATCATAAACTCGAAACAGATGTCATTATCAAACGCGGATTGAGTAATTTTGATGACAAACGTTATTGCGAAAATAGAGTAGATACATTTGCATTTTGGTATTGTTTCGACAGTGACAAATAGCTATAGGTCTTGGATTATATTTGTTTGGAGGGTTGGAAGAGGTCTTGGATTATATTTGGGCTAGAAGTCTCCTAGCTGAAAAATGAAAGTCGTTCTGGGATAGGGTCTCGAGATCGTAATTTATATTTGTTTGGAGGGTTGGAAAGGTCTTTGGGCTAGAAATCTCCTTTTCACTTACTACTGTTGCCAGCGTGAAAGACAATGCTGTTTTGCGTTGCTTACGGGTGTAATGGCACATTAGTAAAAGACTGTGGACAAAATTTTGTTTCTTTTCCAAAAGATAAAGACATAAAGAAAGTATGGATACATTATTACAAGCGAGTCGATTTCAAACACCATACAGCACTCTGTGCTCATTACATTTCTCAAAGGAATGTTACTAGAGGGATCCTGAAAAAATGGCCGCTCTACGATACGCAAATGCTAGGCACAAGTCACCGTACATGTGGCAACTGTTTTTCCCACGTTCCATGTCCCACATCATTTCCTTAGGTTTAAGTCTTAAGGCATGTAAAACTGTTTACTGAATGAAAATATTTATTCTGAATTAGTTTTTTGGGGGCACATATACTGCATGGTATATTTTGTTTCATTCCTTCTTTTAATTTAATCATGGTAATTAAACTTTACGTATACGGTAGAGGAATGTCAGGTGTTAACTGGCCGAGTTTCTTTGGCGGAAATGGAGATGCGATTTTGTTTGCAGAGAAAATTATACAACATTCACAGTGATCATTCATGGAATTTAAGCTAATTGGTGACAGTTTTATTTTTTTAATTTTGTTTTACTATGATATTGTTGTAGTGGTTGTAAAAAATCTGAAATTTACGTGAATAATGTTTAATCTTAACATTCTGTTTATTGAAGAAAAGAACTGTCGTGTGATATTAATTATTTCGTCCAGTGCCGGATTTAGACACACCGAGGCCCTAAGCTATGGGAAGCTGTAGAGGCCCTATTTGGTATAAAATAAATTTGAGAGACCTCTTCAGACTGTGAGGCCCGAAGCTGTAACTTGTTTAGCTTATGCCTACATCCGGCACTGATTTCATCGCTACAATATTCACAAGTGATAAAATAGAATATGGCATCCGTGGATTGCATACGTTATATCTATTTATGTATGGTTTGCTGTTGTTTTTTCTGAGAAATGAAATTGATTGACATAATGTAATAATCGGGAGTTCTCTGCGAAAAATCGCTAGATACTACTAGATCGGGAGGTAGGTGTGAAAATATCCCCCAAATCGGGAGGTTTGGTACACAGCTTGAGAGTTGACAGGTATGAACTGTCCGGTCTTGTGGAATTTCAGTCAGGGAGTGTGAGTTCATTCAAGTCACCAGCCCGGGGCCTGTGCCTAAAAATAAATTTCTTTGAGCACTGGCCAGTACAGTACATAAACTATTATACCAGACATGTATATATTATCAGATTTGTCAATACGCTAACTGTAGCCTGCATGTAAAATACACTGTAATTGAACCATATGAAGGAAGCTTCTTAATGTTTCAATTAATTACTTAATGATTTCTGCTTTGCAGATTAATTTGTATGTGCGGGGGGTGGGGGGTGGGGGTGGGGTGTTGTTGTTGTATTTTTTAAAAAAAATAAAAAATTAATGCTTAAGTTACGACCGATGAAAACCGTTCTGAATGCCTTTTACTCCTCCCCGGCAATGGATATTGTTTCGCACACAAGTCGGTACCCGTTCTAGTCTCTTCGCCCAGAATTCAGTATTATCTCTCAGTGTTTCAGTGTTGGATGTATATTTTCAAAATAGTACTCCTTAGGTGGTGTGTTGGGTGTAGGTAATGAATATGTCAGTTACATATAATACGATTGAATCTCATCCTTCTTAAATGAATTTATTGCATTGTGGTAAATTTTTAATTTTTACATTGGGCACCATCACTTAATCCTGATCACATTTTTGTACAGCACACAATGTATAAGTATTTATTTTAAAATTAAAATTCTTCACATACAGTTCAACAGATATAGTTATGAGCATCTCTCGGAAACAGATTCAACTTTTTAATGTGCAACCCAAATCTGGTCTCCTCCTGTCTGTCTCGCTCGCCATGTTTCTGTTTCTATTCGTAGACTGGCTAGTATTGCGTCACGGGACCACGTGATCTGTCGTCTTATCAAAACTCGGAAAAACTCGGCAATTTACCGAATTGTGGTATCATCCGCGCAATATAATCACTACCCGCCTACAATATGTAATTTATAAACATTACAGTCGAATTAAAATTTGTACAGAATTACACACATAAAAGAATTTTTTTTTTATTTCTGGTCTTCTTTAAGAGCACAAGTGTATCACTCATTAATATTTCGGTGCAGATTTACAGAAGTCAAGCCATGTCGGAGAAATCATGTCAGAATATGAATAAAAAATAATTTAATGTCAATTATGATGGTGAGAAGAATGTTAAGGGTGAAGGTAATGTATTATTTGTTGCCCTTCTCTGCACTTTTCCGTCAATGCCCTTTAAGACAGGACACTGAAACTTGGTTACTTTCCATGTCTGCTCAGTAGCTGTACAGCTCTGTCTTAAAGGTCATAGAATTAGTTATTATGAGCTTCTTTGACCTTGCCATGGTAGGCAGGGGACACAAACCTCTCAATTTCTTTGTTTGGTCTGGAGTGAGGACACACATGTTTTACAAACACAAGTTTAGTGTGATATATATAACTTTTCCTCAGAATCAGTGTCAGACGGAACTTTTCTCTTTGCATGCTCGGGCACCCGTGTCATAGAGACAATTTTGTTTTCATGTCAAACAAGTTACAGTGTTGACTATAAGCTTGTCTTTGACACACCATCCCATCTTTTAACCTTGTCGTCAATTTATCGTTGGATATAGTTGATCATATTCATGCATAAAAACAGATGACGTAATATGCATTGATTTATATCACATCCAGAAAGAAGGAGTATGCAAAAGAATGTATACAAAAGTGTACACATGTCGCTCTGCCCAGTATTTTGGAGTTGAAGTGGGTGGGTGGGTGGGTTATAAAGTAAATATCTAGAATCAGTCAAGAATGCACCGATTTTAAAGAAATATACCTCACATCTAAATTAAATAATAAAAACGTAGAAATTTATTTAAGTCTGAAATTGTCAATCTTGTGACTGTAAAATATCAAAAGGTCTTGATGTGCCAGGCTGTTTCATACATTCTAGAGAGTAAGAAAACTCAAGCAGGTTTTGCAAATAAATTCATGTTTTAAACCGATTTCAGTAATGTATTCAGAAATACAAAATTTTGAAAAGGCACACACACACGCACACACACACACACACACCTATACATATATATATATATATATTAAAAATAGCATGGCATTTAAAGTGTTGGTATAAAGCAATTTGATATACCAATACTATTGGTATATCAAATTGTGATCCGCCCATAGTGCAATAATACGTATATATAAATATTCTAGCGACCATCTGCAGTTGATTCTAGATCAATGAGGAATTTCCACATATTAATCATTAGTGACGTATGAAAATAACGATAAAGTATTAATAATCCTCGTTTTCTAAATGAATTTAATATGGTACACATTTTCATCACAATCCTTTCTGACTTTTGTTCCCCCTCCACTCTCATGCATAACGGACAAACTATGCAGAAATGTGGAGTGAGAGAGAAAATGAATTTGGGCTGGATTGAAACCTTGAAATAAAAATTACACCAAGAACCTACAAGAATATGGTTCGTCGTAAATATGTGTGCACTTTCCTTGGGATTTATCTACAGTGTTTGTCAATGATAAAAAGTTGCAAACCAGGTCGCCATTATTAATTCCTCGGTTACGTGGTACATATACTGTGATGTATTTAATGTTATATTTTGTTGTTATATACTATAATGTTCTAAAAATCGACTATTATTAGTTAAATATGAAAATGTCCAAAGGCCCACCAACCCCATCTCTCTCTCTCTGGACCATCGTAGCAAGATACGGGCTAATATCTATGAAACGACGAACGTAGAGGATTTTCATTTGTGTCATCCCACGATATCTCTGGACTTATGAATGATGGTAAAAGTTAAGTCAAACCGACCAAAGGATGTGTGTGTGTGTGTGAGAGAGAGAGAGAGAGAGAGAGTTTTAAAGTCAAACCGACCAGTGAATGAGAGAGAGGGGGAGAGAGAGAGAGAGAGAGTTTATTGTTGGTAGTACTAGAGCAGAATAATGACTTTGATCAACTGTAAATATATTAAAATATTTTAATTACCTCTTTTTGGTTCGTCATTTCGCTTAGTTTATATTCCACATTAATTTCCAAGCGCCGGTACGTGAATGGCAGCGTTCATGTGAATGACGTAGCTAACTGTGCGTTTTTGTAGTGCTCTGCTTTTATCATTAAAACCATCTTTCATCTTTATATCATAAGTATGTATTATATTCATTTAATCAATGTGAAGAAAAATAGAAACTAAAAAAGGAAACAATCAACTTGTCAATATGCAAGGTAATTGTGAATTGCCACAAAAGGCATAAAACTACATTTTGTAGCGGACACACTCGGGGATGTGAGGAGTTCATTCACTCGGTCAATACACAGCTGCCTGTCGTAAATCTAAACTCCGTTCAAAGGGCAAATATATGTATTTGTATGTGATATAAATAAAATATATGTACAGTATGTACGCTGTATCAATGATATACCACTCGTTGTATAAATATATATATATGGTAAAATGAAATCTTCATCACGTGCTTGTCCCATTTTTATATGTACATTAGTACATTTACAATGAAATACGATTAATAGAAGTTTCTAGTATAGAGAGGTATTATATTTTTGTCCTACTATTTAGATAATCAGTGCAGTTTTTGTCGAGCCCAACTTTGCGTCAGCACATTATAGCATTACGTGTACATGTATGTCCAGCCCTACACACCTTAGATTAACCTCAGCATCAACTGTTATTACTTCCATTAATGTCATTACCATATTACAACAACCTATCGGATTAGAATATAGTTCAGCTTGCAATTTTCTAGCTCAATAAATATCCTCATTCAATGTGGCCAATCAAGCTATGATCGGCTTCTGTATGTATCTTCTCACCTTGTGGTCTTTGACTAATCTGAGTAAAACCTTGTCAGCACAATTGTGCAAAAATCTGCTTGACACAGAAGGATGAAGTTTAATAGGAATGTTTGTATACATGCATATGCAGATGACCTGATTTGCTTTTTTCTGGCTACGAAAGCCTGCATCATTGGGCAGTGTGACAAAGCAGTCATGGTGGTAGACATACCAAGAGTTTATTAGTTTTTTTTGTCATTTGCAAATGTTTTCTAAGCCCCTTAATAGACTCTTATAATACTTGACACAAATCACTATAAAGCTAGGAGAATTCTACGCCATGCTCATTTTCACCTTTTACCTTGAGATCAAGGTCGAAACTTTCATTACGGTTTTGGTTGTAGATTTTCATTATGTTCCCTAAATCCCGCGATAGAACTTGTTTTCATACTTGGAGCGAACCATTATGATTCAAAGAAAATTCATTTTTCAAAATGCTGGTATGCCATTTTTTACCTTGGGGTAAAAACCTATCATAGAAAATAAGCATCTTCGTTTCAATTTATTTTCCCCCTTTTACTTGCATTTTCTAGGCTCCTTGACGGAATTTCTTAATTTCTTGAATGAATCAATATGAAGCTCAATCAGCATTTTCAAAGATACACAGTGGCGTACTAAGGGTAAATCGCGCCCCAGGCGAAGATGATAGCCCAAAGAAGTTTTGGCGCCTTAAGACTTCTGGCGCCCGGGGGCATCCGCCCCGTCGGCTCACCCCCCCCCCAGTACACTACTAGACATACACACTCTACTTTTTGACCATAAGGTCAATGTCACCAGGTCAGTGTCATTGCTTTCGGGGACTTTCATGCAGTTCCCATCCATCTCATTATAAATGAACTTTTTGAAACTTAAACTTTTTCTGGAAAACCTTGTTAGCACGATCTTCGCTAACAAAGGTTCCGATATGATAACCCTGTTTACTCGGAATCGTGGCTAGCGAAGATGTTTTATCACTACTACACAAACATCACTTGAAACTGACAAATCGAATTCGGTATGGATCCTTTATAAGCTTATGTACATGTTTTTAGATTTTCATGCCACAGAAACAGATCTGATTTTTAATAAATGTGTTACATTTTCTGAACTTTGAATTTTTTGCAAAAAACTTTTTTTGATCAAGTGCTATAACGCAAACACTCAGAATAAAAATGAAATCTAATAGGCTTGTCTTATTCCATATGTAGGTTATCTAATGCATGTTTTAGCATCGGTAACATTGTGGCACCCTCTGTTTGATCATCAATCTGGCCGCTAGTCAGTCTCCGTCTAAACTGCCAATAGCCAATTTACCAAACTTATTGGGACCTGCGCTGGCTCAGTGGTTACCGTGCCGGAGTCACGATCGAAAGTGGCCCGGGTCTAAATCCTGCCATCGGACGACCCTAGGTCAGCTATTGTGGTATGTCCTTGAGCAAGGCACTTTACTCCAATTGTCGCTGCATTGAAGGGCTCATGTGTGTTGCTGTGCTGTAAAGCACCAGAACAAACCAAACTTAGTGCATTTGTAGCTATTCATAAGACGGGGCTTAATCTTACGCTTCCTCTCCTAGAATGGAGCAGAGGTCCAGTCGGCAATTTAAGTAACAAGATTTTCATAACCAAATGTTGTACAATGCATTTCATTTTATGAAACCCTTTGTGACTTTTGGAGAGGGAAGAGGGGTACTTTAACTTCCTTTTCTCTGTGATAAACTCTCAAACTACTGAGCTTAGACTATAATCACATAAAAGAAACAATTTCTAAGCAGGTTTAAAGGAACCAGCTGACCTTGACACCAAATATTGTAATACATTTGCCTCTTTGGACAAATAAAATGCATAAAGCCAGGGCAAATCAAAATAAAGTTGATGATTAGTATACAAGCCTATAGACATTTTAAAGCAGACTGTTATTGCTAATGTTATATACTTTTATTGCTGATGTTATATACCTTTATTGCTGATGTTAATATACCTTTATTGCTAATGTTAATATACCTATATTGCTAATGTTATATACCTTTATTGCTAATGTTATATGCCAAATTGCTAATGTTATATACTTTTATTGCTGACGTTATGTACCTTTATTGGCAATGTTAATATAATTGTATTGCTAATGCTAATATACCTTTATTGCTAATATTAATATACCTTTACTTCTAATGTTAATATAGCTTTATTCTTTGGTATGAAGTATAACGGTAAGGTAAATCACATTAAAGCTTTAGATATATATACTTTAACTTTGTATCATAAATATGATGCCGCTATAAAGAGCCATTATTTGCCCTTATTCCCGCCATGCTCTTAATTTATCCAAAAATAAAAAATAAAATAAAAAATGCCGAACATAAAGATACAGAAAGTTGATTAAAATTTACCATTATATTACATATGTCAGAGTAAATTTGCAGTTTCATCTTCTGACAGGTTCCAGAATTTTTCAAAACTGATCACTTCCATTTAGGCTTTACGGGATTATGCACTGCATGTAATAGCTAATCAGCTGAGCAGCTCAAGCGCCTGACAACGTGCAATAACTACTCCCTCCAAAACTCAAAAGTCTGACATTGGAAGTAATTCAATAACCGTTGGGTAATTTTATTTTGCAAAACTGCATGTTAACATATTTTACAGTGAATTTGGCTAAGTTCAGATTGCAATCTAAAAGTATATTAAACTAACATTAGGAAGTCATCACACACAAAAAATAAAGTAAAGGGGTCAAGTGCATGGAGCTATTTTGTTCGACACGTATATGTCGGTTACTTTGATCCACATAGAGATGATATACAGAACTGCATAGTAAATTGCCAGACAACAAATTTGTTTGGTGGTGATAACACTGAGAGGGGAGACGCTTGCAATTATATTTTTGCCGATTTGAGAGTCTTCCATAAAATACGTCATCTTCTATGGACTCACAGCCATCTTCAAAACGGTATGATACAACAGGGAATTACATCTATACACTTCATTCAAGTCAACCTTGACATCAGTTGGAGAGTAGCCTAAGAGTACCCGAATTGTACAGTATGCTCTCTTTGCACAGTAGCAGAATTGTTCTCCACCTTCTCCATTTTTACGTCATATACATACGTTTTGTAACATGCATATATCTGCAGGTGTCCAGAAAGCAGATTATTTTATATAAAAATACTGTTATTTTTTTTTTACTGGTCAGTATTAAATTTATCGACATCTTCAGAGAAACAAAGAGTGATAACAAAATATTCAGAATTTTTCAAATACCCCTCATAATACTGTACAATTAAATGGCATGTTGTCATTAGATTCAATGTATTGCTGAATATTGAAATTTACATTACCTATCTGCCACAATGTTAACATTTCAACCTAGTGACATGAAAATAAATGTTCATTTTTGTGCCATATCTACAAAGCTATGTCGTGCACACAAAAATAAAAATAGTCAAAATGCATCTTGCCACGTTTTTCTTTCATTTGTCATGGCTTTGTTACAGTGTTTTGTTTAATCTACATAATCTAGTAGTTTTATTTCAAGGTTTTGTTTCATTTGACACAGTTCAGTACTTTTCATACAATGTTCTGGGTAGTTTTAAAAACAAAATCAGGGAATATATGGAGGTCAGTGATACTGTAAACTTTAAGAACGCAAGCAGAGTTTATATGACAAGTTGATCAGAATAATGAACCCATATCATCCATTACAAATTTACAGTTAAAGTCTTGTCATAGGTTATCTGGCATATTTTATGAGAGGTTAAGCTGTTAATACGGCAAAATTTCATTTTTAGGACATCATCAATGGCCAAGTACTCGCTGTGAACTATTCACAAAATGCACAGAGAATGACACCACAGGCCTCATAATCCAAAGAACCCCCCTCCAGTTTCCTTTAACATGGTTAAAGAAAATTTAAATGAAACGCCACCAAACAATAGAGGAAAAGATACTCTAAAAATAAACCAGGACTATATTTGTGGGTACTTACCCAAAAGTAATACATATATTCGTGATCCAGGTTCTATTAGACTAACTTGTGGCCAGTTTTAGTCAAAGACTGATTCATTTTTATGATGGACTAGGAATTTTACAACTATGACAGAAATCATTTAGTACTGGCATTCACCAAGGTGCATGTTTTAGACTAGACTCTTTCTAGACCACAAAACTCAATTTGGCATCTTTTCTTTGATTAGAGGAATTTTTCAAAACACTGAAGGTTCATTTCTAGTACAAGATAATTTTATTTCAAAATCATTTTGAAATGGAAAATATTAATAAACTGCACTGTAAGACAATTTTAAGTAAAATTTTGAATTTGAAACAAACTTTTCAAACATATAAATTATGTTTTTATACATATTTAAAACACGAAACGGGTAAATTTTAAACAGCAAAGATGACCAATGAATGAAATGTATGGAAATGGTAGCTTGGGTCTGTATAACTCATAACATTTAGTTCAGGATCAGTGAAGCATGATATTAAAGGTAAAATCATTATACCTGTTCAGATCTGTATAGGTGTGAACATTGAAAAAAAGCACAAGTGCTATATTTTAGATACATTGTGTCAGGAACTCAGCCAGTTGTTAGGATTGATAATAATTATATACTCATATTACCTGTAGGGGTGGGATTGGTACCATTATTTATGATGACAATGAAAAGTTTAATGGTAGTAACCATAAATGGTGACCTTTTCAAAAACTTCATGTAGCCATATAATAAGAAAATACAGCGCCAGGAAAGCTGTACTTCAATGAACAGTGTAGCTGTTCTTCCTCCTTGGAATTACTATATCCTAGTGTAACAGTATAAACTAATCCTGGTGACTTTTGCCGGGTGTGTTGAAAATGTCTTAATAAAGTCTTGGTATCACTACTGACAGCTGGGCAGCATCAAAAACCAACTCTTCTGCCTCATTTTCCAATATCAGGCCAGCCCAAAATGAGATGACATATCCCCCTTTAATCTCAAAAATCACTAAGCTATAGTTACATGAAATGAAAATTGTAAAAATGTGCAAGCACATGGAAAACATTGAATTTTATATAGAGACATTCAGAAATGAGAAGCACATAGCACGTTAAGGTTACTATTTATCCCCAGAATATGAGGTTCTTAGAAGTATGTTTGCCAGATTATGTATAGCCATTTACAGGTTAAATAACTTATGAGGAATGCAACCTATCCTAAAGTGTAAGGCAATTTGGATGGCGAAGGGAGGTTTCGATCTGTTGTGCAGCACTTAGTACATAACAGTATACAGGAGGTTGAGTGGCAAAATGTGTGTGTGTGTGTGTGTGTGTGTGTGTGTGTGTGTGTGTGTGTGTGTGTGTGTGTTGGATTTTTAACGTAACGTTAACAATTTTCCAGTCATATCGCTACGAGCGGTTTGTTTTGTGCGTACCATTCCAGATGAAAGTCGGAAGACTTTACTTCTCAAGAAGGAGTATCAGAAACGCATTTATTTGGGCAAATTTATATTTTCAAATATTACGCGTATATTTCGCTCAGGGTTGACATGTATAATTATTACATGGAAATGTTACAAGTTAATAAAAATCTGTTTTGAAATTGTTTCTGCCTATTTCCGATTTGTGTATAATATGATCGGACGATGACAAGAATTGAGCATGGCATGTTGTTGTAAGAATACCTTTCTCTTTTGACTCGAGTTAATTATTGTTTGTATATTCTTTCATTAGGATTTTTTATCAATACAACAGTAATGATGTTTTTATTTTACCTTGAGTTTGTAAATGCCAAACTCTTTAAAATTTGATCTCATTATGACAAAGACGAACAACAATAGGCTTTGGTTCAACGCTTCCATTTAGGCTAGTGACATGCTTACATAACGGCAATTACACATCAAGGTAGTGGTATAGCTGCCGGACAAATTAGCTCATAACCCAAGCCAATTTCAGGGTTTTAAGGATTAAGTGGCTTGGGTTGTTATCGGAAAACAAAAGACGTATCCGTCAATTATAAACAAAGGAGACGCCGCAACAACCAGCTTTCCAATGTGTCCAATCTCTAAAAAATTATGATTTTGTTCAGACAAAACATAAAAATGAAAGAGATCGACGATGATCTTAGTCGATCTATATTAACAATTTTTGCATATATTATCCTTCATGCGCATGTAACAGTTTGTGGGTGGGTGTGTATGTGTGTTTTTGTATGTGATTTGAATTTTTAATGTCACTTAAATTTTTTTTCAGTCATGCTGCTACGATGTCTGCAGTGTGGCAGTTTATAGTGATGTCTAGCAACGTAAATAATAATAATAATAATAATAATAATAATAATAATAATAATAATGATAATAATACATTATTTATAGACGGCGACTACTTAGTCAAGGACTATTCTCCGTTGAGTCCCTCTAAATTAAAAAGCTATGTACGTCTCGCTGATATGTGATCTGACAGAATGCGATTTGGGGGGTGAGGTGGGAGGTTGGGAAGGGAACAAAAATTTAAGTAACACTAATCGCGATTGCACTCTGTAAGTACTTTACATTATAGTACAGCCTGGTCTCCAGCGTCAACTCAAACCAGCCCGTGAATTATGAAGTCTCTATACATCTTTGTTTACTTTCATGTTGGAGAAATCAGAAAATATGCAAATGCGAAATAATAACAAAAACAATCATTGTCGTTTATAACAGCTTAGTTGGTGCATCGAAAATGTATTTTCTGTTACATTTATATGTTTTGGGACAATACAATAATGTTTTGTTCGTATCCCATGATTTACAGCCATCACGGTACTCTACCCCCCCCCCCCCGCAACAACTGAAAATTTCAAGTTTAGACCTTAACCCGCGGATAAGCGGACTCGCCTCTTCCAGGCTTTTGTTTTTCCTAAATTATCCAGCTTATACGCTAGTATATACGGTACCATATAAAAGAATGTATTTTATGTCCAACTTGCTTCATTTTGTTGTATTCCTACGTCCAAGTTAATAATACACTGGAAATTACATTTTATCCCTTTGACCTATATTTTCTCTCTTTACCTGATATATCACATTCTCTTACTTAAAATATATAGAAAAATTGTTTTTAACTTAATTTGGAATTCAGAGTCAGATTGCATTTAAAGACATGTGATTTCTCAAAATTATCAGCATGGAGGTCTGGAATTGCTTACTAAACAAAAAAATGAAAAGCTTTATCTTGTTTTAGTTTTACGAAAATATTTACTTTTGGATAACATGTTATTCACTTACTCCTTAAAAATCCTACAAGTTATGAAAAATGTGCTGGAAGCATGACACAATTTTCTAAGCTAATTATTGATACAACTGAAATGGGGTGTTGTTTTTAGATCAGTAGTATCAAGGCAAGCGCATAAGATATAATTCAAATGTTATGGTCACTAAAGTTTCGTATAATAGACTGGCATGCAGAAGGAATTGAAAATACTATTGATAAAGTTGCAAGTTCCCTGTAATATTGTGATGAATTAAAAACTATGTGTGGTTGGAAAACACTTTTAGATGTCACTGATCAGAAAAATTCCTCAAATTTCCACAGATTTCATTGGAAATGAAACATATTTTGTAGTCAGAGACATGCACAGAATTAGTTTTGGGTGGGGGCAAACATGTCGGAAGGTGCAAATAGATATGCGGATACTGCACCATATAAATATTTTCGTTCATCGAGCTCACCATACGTAACATTTGAAAAACTTGTATGTAAATATGTTGTTAGGAAGTTGACATAACCATGAATATGAAAATTTTGAAGAATAACTATTATGGGTAAACAAAATTATACATTTCTTTTGCATGTATAAATTCAAGTGATCAAAATTCATTCATATCGTATCCAGTTCCAAACCATTTTCTGTGTTTCAATAATAAAATCATGTAAAGCACAATGTGCACAATTTGTATGTTTCACAATTTAAATATTGCAAGCAGAATTGGTGACATGACTCATGGTCTGCCATAAAAATTGTTATATAACTGGTGTGTGGGGTGGGTGGGGGTGGGGTGGCCCACTAAGGGTGTATTGTTAAACTTGGAAGTTTGTTTCAGTGTGGATTCTTAGATCAGTAGCATAAAGGCATGCTAATAAACCCTGTCATCACTCCAGTTTCATAAAAGGCATTTTCTAGATATGGGGTCATACAGTTATAGCATATGGGGGTTGGGGAAAACTATAAGTATGTCAACATTGGGCCATGTACTATAATGTAAGAATATCATACATCACAATTATTTCATGGATTTACTACAATCCGGGCATATAAAGATCTCAGTTAAATTTATGAATTTAATTGTTTAAATGTTGTTATTAAATATCATGCTTTTATATAATATTTCCTACTTTTTTACTTATTTATTTTTTACTTCAATACCGTTTGACAAAGAGCCATTGTATTTCTAAATTGCCATGGTACTAGCACATTCTTTTTAAAGCACCTCACATAAGAGGTCACCTCTGAATAATTCACACTTTGGCAGTCCCATTAATCGAAAATTAAATTCATTCACCATGACAAAACGCACCACACATTGCTTGCTGGTAAAAATAAAAGAGCAAGCTTAGTGAAGTTTTAAGTGCATTTGTTTTTGTTCGAACCTCGGCTGAGTCATACCAAAGAGATTTAAAAATGGCACTAGCAGCTGCCTCACTTGGCACACAGCATTAAGAGGTAAGTGTTAGGACTGGTTAGCCTGGTGTCAGGATAATGTGACTGGGTGTGACATGATGCAACATGTCTGCAGCATGATGCCCCAGTGCTAGACATCGTTATAAGCTGCCACACTGCAGACATCGTAGCGATATGACTGAAAAACTTATAGCTACGTTAAAAATTCAAATCACACACACACACACACACACACACACACACAAACGCGCGCGCGCATAATGTCTAACATCCATATTACTTGCCAAATAATTCGACTGATTTGATAAATTGGCTATACAGTCAAAAAAAATTGTTTTATAAAATATTTCACCATGCTCTCTTTAGTCTTTGGTCTTGTAGTTTTATACACACCATGTACTTTTTAGATGTCGGAATTACCCACTTGTTTATGGGGGTTTATCCACTTTGTGGCCAAACTGAGAAAATTCAGTTGCATTTTATAAAAATAACCTTTTTCAGGTATTTATAGTTCCGCGTACTAGTCATAGTGAACTTTCATGCCATCTTTCGTTAACTTTTGACCCACTGAAATAAAATTAAAATGCACGTGTGGGATAAAGAATGCCAGAAAGGTTGGCATATGACGATTTACCTTATAATAACTAATTTCCTTTAACTCAGTTTTAATAATGCCTTAATCTAAGCCAGGAAACGCCACTAATATAACAAGAAAAAAAAAAATACAGACTCCGTTCGTGGAAGTAAATAATTGATATCCGCGTCCCAGTGTAAATGAGTAAGAAGTCAGCAATTAAGTTGCGATGTTACATCCGCTTCACCGTACTCACTGGGAAGGGGATGTCTTTACAATTTTAATATACTTTATTAATCCCACGCCTTCAATTTATAATTTAGAAGTTTTCATTTGTCACATAAGTGGTGGAATGATTTGACGTATATCCTAAAATTAAACTGGTATGGGTGTTTCTAAACAGAGGTGATTTTGTGATTGGCCCTTATGTGTCACATGATAAAGTTAGCTTATGATTGGGTAGGTCTGTTATAATTCGTATATAGCGTAGCGGGAAAGGAGAGGAAGAGATCAGTGTTTTTCGTAAGACATTTCGAAGTGGAAGGTCGAGTTTGGTGACAGATTGAACAGTGTTGTTATTGAAATATTACTCTTTGAAAAATTTGTATTCGAAATTGTTACATTTTTACGCAGACTATCAACAAATCAGATTCCTTACGTGAATTTTGACAAAACAACTGGAAATCCATGTTTGTGTTAAATTTGACAAGAGTCTTAAAAGATTGGAACAGTTGCGTTTTGGCGCAAGAATCATTATAAAAGAAAAGCAGACAGCAAATTCCTGCTTTAAAATGACGGACAGGAAAGGCTGGTAAGATAGAGGAGTTAATTTGTGTTTAAAACGGCAGCAGATTCAGTTTTCTTTTCCGGTGTTGAACTTTGTTTTGGGATGACTTGGACGGACGCCATGAAGAGTTCAGCAAAGGAAAATCGTCGTAACGGTAGAACCCATAGACATGGGTTTAAGAGAGACCGAGAAACTCCATCGCCAGAGCAATCGGACTATTTTAACGGCACCTTTGGAGAAAAATGTAAACGACCTCGTTCTGGAAAAAGACGAAGCCCGTCAACGGTTATGAAATCGGTTGACCTTAACAACCAGGAAATCGTCGATTCACGATCACATTCACCTCAGGGGACTGCATATGCTGGTGCAAAATTCAGCAATGCACCATCACCATCTATGTTGCCAAAGCCCCCAAGCCATTGGGTTGTTTCGGAAAATGCGGCATCCAAACGTTGTGAGAATTTGTCATCACATTTAAAGACATTACTTAATGTTCCTGTTCAGGCATAGGCTGTGTGTTTGTTGTTGTTCCAATGCATTCGATATTTTGTAAAACAATTCTCATGAATCGGCATTAATTCATATTTCATTGCACTATTCATGAGTTTTGTTGAATTTGAGTTGTGTTAGGACTGAGTCAAACCACAGGCATTTGAAATTCTCTCACTGTGATAAGAATATAGCAGAAAAAAGAGGGGCAGAAAATATTTATGCAGCAAGGTTGGCAATATTGTCTTTAGGTGGTAAAGATGCAATATAAATTTCGTCCATTTTTCCTGATGACGTTCAAAGTAACCTTACGAATTTTGTCTTGCCTTTAAAGAATGTTATTATATGTCTGTCATGTAATCCAGAAAAAAATCTGTGTGAATGAAACAGGACAAAAAGTAAACGCAACTTTTTTCCAACGTCTAAGTCACATTTTAAAGTGCAAGGCTGTAGCATCTGTGAAATGAAAATAATAGTTTGAACCTAAATTATCTCCCTGTGCTATTTACATGACTTACTTTACAACAATACAGCAAACAGTTTCAAAAAATCATTTTATTTCAGCAACAAATTTCTAGATTAGTAAAATAAATACTATAGTGATATATAATTTAAAATATAAGACTTATAACGTTTAAGTGATTATCCTGTGACATAACAAATGTGACCTTGAATTTGGACATTGAGCCACAATCCATTTATGTCGTGTTGACTTTATTTTCCTTGATTGCACTGCATCTACTATCATTAGTAATTATGGACAGAATGTTCTTTTAGGAAAAGTGTGGGTTGTACAAATATTTTGAATAGAATAATTTTCGAATTTTTGTATTGCACCCCTGCTTATTAGAGACAATGGTGTAAATTTGTATATCTGGTATTTATGCCATTTTCTTACTAGTTTTGGAACTTCAAAGGCCTGTGGTTAAATATGTCTTTATGTTGAACTATTTATTTGACTTTTGCTTTTCCATGTGACATTACGACTTCATAAATGTGCACGACATTGATATTTAGCTTGTTTCTCGTGTAATCCCCACAACAATGGGTGGGTGGGTTTGGCTTGGGAGGAATGGTTTGATGTATAAAATAACTTTGTAGATTTGGAAATCAACAGTGAAACATTGAACTTTATTTGGAAACAAGATGTGTTGAAGTCTTCTCACTAGCCAGTTAAAGGCTGCAGATTTGGTCTACTTAATTTGATGATGAATATTTCATCAGGGTTCAGGATGTGATTGTTTTCAACATGCAAACCTTTTTCTAACGACTCTGCCATATTAAGTTAACTATTGACAGATAGTTTATTTTATATGACTGTTTTCACAACAGCTATTAGTCACAGGTCTGTGCAAGTGAAGGAATGAATGTCTTTACAATTGTACCTAAAACACATTTACTGCTATCTTATGCTGTTCTTTCCAGTTGTAGCCAAAACTGATTTGAACGAATATTCAATTTAAATACGTATGGCAAACACTTGCTGTTCATAAATGTGTGTAATATGCCAAGTCTGTACAAAAAATGCTAATTATTTGTAAATAAAGATATGCTTACTCTTATTTTTTATATTTTAGAAAGAAACTCTATTTTTTAATGATGCATTTGTATACAGGTTGCTAATGATTTTACATGTGTATTTTAAAATCAGTTGATAATTTCACGAATGTGATTCTCAGTTTCTTCGAGAATTTTGATTTCAAGAAAATGTCAGTTGATATTTGTAATGTATTATGACTTCATTTAGAAGAGATTGTACATAATTGATAGTATTTAATCTGGGATATTTGAGGGAATCTAAAGATGAATGCCCCTGGTGTATTTGCACATGCCAAAAATGAATGGTTTCTAAAGGTGAATTTTCTTTCCTCCCATTTTTAGCAACTCTTTTCAGCTGCCTGGATAAGTACAATTGGTTTGTCTGATCATTGTTTAGGATAGGCCTGTATTTTTAAACCTTGTAGCAGTAATCAGAATGCAACTGTAAAATGGGTTTATACAATTTTGAAAATACTTTCTTGGAAAATGCAAATATTCCTTGTAACAATTGTTGTACTCTTGATTTTACCTTTACATAATCTAGAATTATAAATTTGATTCAAGTGGCATCTTCTTTGATTCCCATTCCTATTGCCTGTGAAGATGTTATTTCAGGGACAAAACGGTGTGGTGGCATTTTTTATGAACTGAAGTGCGTGCTCATTTGATGCACCACATGGAAGTTTGTAGTGTACAAACTGTTTTTGTTATTTATGTTGATATTATGTATGGAGAAGAACTGAAATAGTTCACTGATGTATATAGAGTCCATGCTGGATTAATAGTTTTGGTTGAAAGTGACTGATCTTCTGCTCAAAAAAGTTTGATTTGGTGGGAGAATATGTAAAAGTGAGTAAAGATTGATGATAAATAATATTCAAAATGGTCACTTAGAAGGAACAATTGTATTAAGCATTTGAGTCCAGTATAAAAGAAGAAATACACACTAAATGTTAACAATTGTTGTATGACTTTATTTTTGTGTGTAAGGTCTATAACATTAGAAATTGATTGACAGTTAAAGCAATACAAGTTCATTATTTCTAATTTTACATGATACAATCTAAAATAAAATCATTTTCCTTGTCTTTAAATCTCCATCAGAAATGGTTTGCTTTTGATTGGTTTCACATGCATGGAATTTCATTGGCTGCTTAAAGCTGTGTGTTAATATTTTTGCAGAAATCTCATGGCATGCAATGTAATACAGAAATGAAAATCTATTTAACATCTATCAAATTGATGAAAAACATGAAACTATATCCATATAGTATGAATTGAACTGGATCTTATTTTAACAGAAGGATAGTCAAATTGAAACTATTCAGAGTATGGAAGCATTCAGTTGCCAGTAGTGGGGAAGGGGTGAAGACATGGAATATAGAAAATGCAAAGGCAACTTTGCCATGACAGGCAATGGGGATACTGTGTTGCCTGAAGACTTGGTCCTGCCCACCATCCAGCATGGTCCATGGTGACTTGTTTTGATACATTCAGACAGCTTTATATAGGTTTCATGTTTGCATGATTTATGACTAAAAAACAGGAATCTGCATTCCGATTATACAAAACAATTTAAATTGTAGTATGTAATCCAGAGTTGAAAGTATCTTGCTCATGCATTAAGCTCAGTTCAGTCTAATTGTGCATTAAAGCAACATGTTTTAAATGATAGTACATGATCACTGTGATGTCATTCATTCAAAGAAGAATGTGATTGAATGCACGCTGAATTAGTCTTGGTCATTAAATCATTTGAAACATGCAAAACGGTATGATTTAATAGCTTGATATGGACTTGTTCTGGTAGCACATATTTGATTTTTGCAGTGCTTGCAACATGTGCCATTAAAAATTTGAAGAAAAACGCAATTAGGTCCAAGCCTGTGTATGCAATGTGCAGTGTATTAGATTTATATCTAGAACTCTGTCTGTGGAAGTGAATACATGTTGGAATTGTGAAATAGATTTAATGCGGACTGTATTAATCCATTTTCATTTGATTTTCATTTTACATTTAAATTCTGCAGGAACCATTCTACCATACTGGAAATGTATTTGTTTTGTTATACAGTGTATTGGGTCTATGATTTGGGAATGATATTTGTATGAATGAGTAATGATCCCAATGAAAATTTATGAAATTGTGCATAATATATCCAAGCTTGGTACACTTTTTATATCATTAATGTATCAACCTTGTCCATTTGCTTATAATATTGGTAGCATTTCCACATTAAAGAGATTTTTTAAATCATGTTTTTAACCTTTATTTTGAAATTTGTGCAGGGACAAAAATGCAAATGTTGATAGTCAGAAACCATTGATGTCTGCAAGGACAACATTTGCAGTCTTCAAAAATTTAATTTTTTCAGATAAACGTACAAAGTATAGTATATACATACAACTGAAACTTTAAAAAATAATTCCTGGATTGAACATGGCAAAAGTTAATGGGAAATTGGCTTTTCTTATCAGTATTAGTTCTACTGTGCTTATATTGATAAAGCAATGTTTACTATATTTTTAACAGATATGCATAATTCAAGATGTTGAATCTTTACTAATGTGGAATGTAGCTCATTTAGAGAGATAAGGGTTATGTATATTATATGTGTAGCATAAAACTGTACATCCACGAAAACCAAGAATCGCTTGCCATTCAGGAAGGAAAAATGGGACATACCTAGCCATATGCGGCTGGTGAAGGAAAGATGGATGAACATGTTGACTGTGATGTGTGGTGCTTTGTTAAAGTTAAAGTGAAAAAACAGAGTTTCTAATTTACAAATTTTGTACAGACATTTTGAACACATGAAGTATTGAAATTCATCGTTGGATTGTGCATCTCAAAGGAATCTTCGCAACATGCTAATTAATCTATCTACTCTTGTTTTGATGCAGTTTTCTTCTTACTTTCCTTTCTGGGTCCTCTTCAGGACCCCCAAATGTCTAGAAAAGATGCTACTCCAAATTGCCAAACAAAACAATTGCACGCTTCTTTGTCTGTCCATTTGTTTGTGTCCGCCTGAATGTGTATGTGTGCTTCCTTGTTTGTGTTTGAATGGTATGCCTTACAAGTGTCCTTGTCACTACAAGTAAATTTTGATGTTGCACACTTTAGGTGTCCACTATCTACAGTTGCCATACTTAGATGGCTTGCACTTAGTGTAAGGCAGAACCATATAGATTTCAGGCTAAAAAGAGGTGAAGGTTAACATGGCTGAAAGAAGGGAAAGTCTCTATTCAGTAACTTGAATTCTCCACTATTAACAGTTACCAGATTTTGTTGGGTAAGAAATAACCTTGTCAATTTGGATAAAAGGCATGGGTCGCTGATACCATGTAGGCAGTCCTTTTCAAAAAGTGCATTTTTTTAATGAATATCCATCATTAGTGAAAAGAAACTGTTCTTGCTGATGTGGCCTGTGACCTCAAGCATTTTATCCATTTTGCCCCCCAACCAAACATGGTTGCGTGCCCCCGTTTCATATGCATGCAGAGGCTGAAAATTTCCTTTATTTAATCACAGCAATTAGTTGTATTTTCTTGATCAATGAGGAATTTAGAAAAAAAAAATAACAAAACCAAGGCATCAGTCACAAAGATACTTCCAAGTATGAAAAGATAACGTTATTTTTTCGGCTCACTGGCACATCAAATGAGGCATGAAAAGGGACGTTTTGCAACCAAAAGTAAGTGTAAATTGTCAGCAAAAGGGGCCTAGTGTGTTGTAAAAATATAGCTTGGCATGGAAAACAAACTTTCCTGCATGGGAAGAAACGGTATGGTGGGTTGCATGTGGGATATATATATATATATATATATATATATATATATATATATATATATATATATATATAGAGAGAGAGACAGACAGACAGAGAGAGAGAGGAGGGTTTAGAGCGCCCGTGTCGGATGCAGGAGGTCTTGGGTTCGATCCTCGGCCGAGTCATACCAAAGTCTTATAAAAATGGTGCTAACAGCTTAATCGATTGGCGCTCAGCATTATGAGGTTAATGTTAAGACTGGTCGGCCTGGGGCAGGATAATGTGACTGGGTGGGACATCATGCTACATGTCTTCGGCATGATGCTCCAGTGCTAGACATCACTATAAACTGCCACACTGCAGATATCGTAGCGATATGACTGAAAAATTGTTGTAGGTGTGTTAGACATCCAAATCAGAGAGAGAGAGAGAGAGAGAGAGAGAGAGAGAATGTATCTATTTTTTTTTTTTTTTTTTTTTAAAGAGAATTCCTATGGAGTCTTTTCCTCCTTTAAATAGCATAAATGAATGCATAGTTTTTCTTCTTTTATTTCGTAAAATGTAATATATGTAGGATTCTAATATTCCGAGGAATCCTCCCTCCCACCTCGGCAGAAGATTAACTTTTCTTTTATTTTAACAGCACATTAGATAACAAAACAAATAATACGGGACAGTACTCCATGTAAATGTGGGAAGTAAGAGGCATAGATCTCGTAAGGCTATACTATGTGGCTCTAAGCGAGATAGGCAGCGTTACGAGGTAGTCGATGAAAACCAAGTACATGGAATCATGGAAATGCATAACAGAGACATATGGGAACATAAACATAATCTATCACTTTTAGAGTAACCACTTTCCTTTAAAATATTTTCCTGATAAAACTTTAGCAGATTTTTTATTTTGGCAATATACGATATAAGTGATAGAGCGCATCTGGAATAAATCGCAACATCAACAAACACAATATATATATATATATATATATATATATATATAT
>JAECUM010095245.1:0-14276 GCA_016617855.1 Megalonaias nervosa | reverse complement strand
GGAACTCCAGTTGGGGTTGTTAGCAATTGCGATAAGTGTTATATCACTGAAAGTGTGGCCAGGGGAGGAGAAGTGTTCTGCGACCGAGCTTCTGTACACCTTCTTTGTCATCCAGTCAGATCTATGAAGGTTGATCCTTTTCTGTAGCTTTTCAGTTTCTCCGACATACTGAAGGCTACACATCTTACATGTGATGAGATAAATTACATTCTCTGATTTGCACGTTTTGTTTGGACCGTGTATGTTTAGTTTTTCTCTAGTCACTGTGCTAGTAAATGTCCTGGTCTCTATCATATGTTGACAGGTTTTGCATCTTCTATCGCCACAGGGGCCAGATTGACTAGGGTGGTCTTGACTAGTGACTGGCGTTAGCTTCGTCCTGACTAGGATGTCCCTGAGGTTTTTTGGTCTCCGGTAGGCTACTACAGGATTGTTCGGAAGGATTAGCTTTAGTACGTCCGACGATTCCACGATGGACCAGTGTTTCGCAATGATTTTACCTACTTTGGGGTTGTCTGGATGGTAGGTCAGGATAAATGGTATCCTATCAGCCTTTTCCTTCTTTCCATATTTTAGTAGGTCATCGCGGTTTGTTTGTTTGTTTAGTCCTTTGGGTTGCCTCCGCAATCAGGTTGTTGTCGTAGCCTCGGTAAATTAAATGTTTAGATAGCTCTTCAGACCTTTCTAGGAATGTTTCATCGTCGGAGCAAATTCTGCGTATCCTCAGTGCCTGGCTATATGGAATGTTCCTAATGCAGTGTTTTGGATGACAGCTGGTTGGGAGGAGATACTGGTGTTTGTCGGTTGGTTTCGAGTAGATGTCTGTATGTAATTTGCTTTCCTCCAGTCTGGTTATTGTGTCCAGGAAAACGTGGTTTTAGTTGAAGATTTCTGCCGTGAATTTTATTGAAGGATGGAAGTTGTTTGCCTTTGATATGAAGTCATCCAGACTTTCTCTTCCATCTTGCCACTTCATTTCTATATCATCGATAAAACGTACCCACTGGTATGGTGTAAGTTCAACCGATGCTAAAAGCTGACCCTCCAGTTTTCCCATAAAAATGTTAGCATACGAAGGGGCCATTTTTGTACCCATTGCGGTTAGGTAAGAAAACTACCTCCAAATCAATGGAACCGCAATGGGTACAAAAATGGCCCTTTCGTATGCCAATAAAATTCACGGCAGAAATCTCCAACTCAAACCACGTTTTCCTGGACACGAAAACCAGACTGGTGGAAAACAAACTACATACAGACATCTACTCGAAACCAACCGACAAACACCAGTATCTCCTCCCAACCAGCTGTCATCCAAAACACTGCATTAGGAACATTCCATATAGCCAGGCACTGAGGATACGCAGAATTTGCTCCGACGATGAAACATTCCTAGAAAGGTCTGAAGAGCTATCTAAACATTTAATTTACCGAGGCTACGACAAAGACCTGATTGCGGAGGCAACCCAAAGGACTAAACAAACAAACCGCGATGACCTACTAAAATATGGAAAGAAGGAAAAGGCTGATAGGATACCATTTATCCTGACCTACCATCCAGACAACCCCAAAGTAGGTAAAATCATCGCGAAACACTGGCCCATCGTGGAATCGTCGGACGTACTAAAGCTAATCCTTCCGAACAAACCTGTAGTAGCCTACCGGAGACCAACACACCTCAAGGACATCCTAGTCAGGGCGAAGCTAACGCCAATCACTAGTCAAGACCACCCTAGTCAATCTGGCCCCTGTGGCGATAAAAGATGCAAAACCTGTCAACATATGATAGAGACCAGGACATTTACTAGCACAGTCACTGGAGAAAAACTAAACATACATGGTCCAAACAAAACGTGCAAAACAGAGAATGTAATTTATCTCATCACATGTAAGATCTGTAGCATTCAGTATGTCGGAGAAACTGAAAAGCTACACAAAAGGATCAACCTTCAAAGATCGGATTGGATGACAAAGAAGCTGCACAGAAGCCCGGTCGCAGAACACTTCTCCTTCCCTGGCCACACTTTCAGTGATATAACACTTATCACAATTGCTAACAACCCCAACTGGAGTTCCGAAACCAGGAAGGAAAAGGAATCTTACTGGATACGCCGCCTTAGAACATTGAAACCAAGCGGTTTAAACCAAGAAGACTAGAAAAAGACAGCCATGCACAAGTGGAATTATCCTTTGCAGCCGACACATTTTCTTTTCAAAACTTTTCTAAATTTTCTTAGTAGCCTTCAACTACTACTATAAGAATGAAATATCCGGGATATAATTTGCGCTTACATAAATGTACACAAAGTAATAGATGTCGCTATGGCTCATCGATTTCTAGGTTAATACAAATATTTTCCAGTATCCGCAACAAGTTGATATAGGCTGGTTGAGACATAATACATTTAAAGGTTTAATTCATGTAGAAACAGCCATGTAGAATTTTGCAAACACAATGGTTTTTGTGTTTTATTTGTTTGTTTTGTCTATGTTTTGTAT
This sequence comes from Megalonaias nervosa, assembly GCA_016617855.1. Taxonomy (NCBI): domain Eukaryota; kingdom Metazoa; phylum Mollusca; class Bivalvia; order Unionida; family Unionidae; genus Megalonaias; species Megalonaias nervosa. Next base: position 11,780 of record JAECUM010095245.1, on the reverse strand, counting down.
ATGCCTTTGAAAAAGACTCATAAAGAGTCGAAAGCGCTCAGGCTAGTTAGATACTAGTTTTGCACTGTTCGTCGTCAGTTTATTGCATTTATTTCAATCAATCCCTGACACACGTGATTCCTTTCTGGATCCAGTGCGCTTGAAAGGGCTGTTATTCGCCATATGATTTGTATTCTTATATATATATATATATATATATATATATATATATATATATATATATATATATATATATATATATATATATATATATATATATATATATATGTATTCAGTTTGGAGTCGCTTGAGTTTATTAAAGTCATAGTATAGGATAAAACAGTGTTTTCAGAGCGGATAAAAGTGCACTGTTTACACTGTTAACGTGGAAGAGAGGCTATTCACGAATGTAATGCATCAATGGTCAATTTAACTCTCTCTCTCTCTCTCTCTCTCTCTCTCTCTCTCTCTCTCTCTTGTACTAACAACAGGAAGACGCAGTCACTCTTAGTCCATTCTCAATATCTCTATAAATATTTTTTCTTCTTTTCTTACAATTTAAGTCTTTTGGCGTATTGGTACGCTCTTTATGCAATTAGGTTTTGGTTTGATTCTTTACGGCACTGCAACACAATTAGGTTATTTAGTGTCAAGAAAATTGGAGTGAAGTGCCTTGCCAAAAGTGACACACCACGGTAGCTGGCCTAGGCCGGTCCATGTTAGAAATCAAGCCGGCACAATTTAGGTCGTGAGTCCCGCACGCTAACCATTGAGCCAAGCAGCTCCATTTAACTAGGATGAAATACATTTTCTATATCCATTGTACAATAAGAGCAATGCCAAGCATTTAATTATTCAGCACTGGTAGAAAGGGTTATTGATACTGTTGGCCTCTGGTGAGCGTCAGATTTATGACTTGTTCAGTGTCCTACGTTTCGTTTCGACGTTTCTGTCGACATTTTAATTTAGCCGTAGCCAGAAGTAGTTCATTTAATGCGGGCACGTGTTTACAATACTAGGAATCGGTAAGCATTTTTACTTATGTAAATACAATGCTAATATAATGGAGGATGTTTCTAAAGTATACACTAAGACTGGTTTATTGGTTTGTTAAATTGTATCATTACCTAAGCAAGGGTCAATAATAGTCTATAATTGTTCTATTACAAGATTTATTTAGTCGAGAACATTGAAAACTGATATGTTTCAAAATATTGAAAATGACCATTCAGCTCCATGACGCCATAAAAAATATGACGTCATTTAAAAGATAATGACCTCACCACAGTGCAATATGATGAAATCCTACAAATAAAATGACACTGTTTTGGTATCACCCCTGCATCTGAAAGCTAGCCTATTGGCCATCTTCGCATATTATGCCTTCTCTAATATTCACATGACGACGTCACGTTTGATTTTCGTTACGTGATCTAAAAATGATCCCCACCCTTTTCTGGAAGTGGGCATTTTGAATGTCCAAGAATAAGCCAGTTCAGCTGAAAAAAGAAAAACACGAACACTCATAAACACAAAAAATGTCAGAATGACACATGTTAAATTCGGGTTTTATTGCTTTACGTCATCGGGAGCCAGAATAATCCTAGGTCAGTTAACTTTAACATTATTCATCATTCATAATTTGGAACACGTAAGCGTAGACAAACAACATATAAACTAAGGTAGTGGCATATCTAGGACTAGAGGGCAAGGTCGACTCTTCCGTAGATAACCCTTAAATGTACCCTATAGATTTGTACAAATAAATACTGAAAGAACGAAAGGAGTGCCTTGTTGGGGCAAGAGTCTACAGTCAGCCATTTTTATATATTTAGGGATTAGGGACGCACGATAGGTCGCTATAATTTACAGTGGGACAAGAGTGACATGTGGATGGAGTGCTACTTGAGGGATGATATACGGTATAGATATAAAAAAAGAAGCTTTTTGGGCTTTAAAAGGTCCACTAATTGATACTCTGTCTCGCATTTCTTTCGAAGTCAAAGCAGGCCAGTTATAATTAAAGATGAAGACCTTTACAGCTATTGCTGTCTTTTCCATACTCGTAGTGGCATCCTCCAGAACAGGTAAGTATTATCTATCTATCTATCTATCTACCTATCTCCGTAACTTCTTAACAGCCAGCGGCATCTTTCATACAGCTCATTTCCTCTGGGGCTTAGATATCTATATCTAGCCCAGAAATATAATGGTAAGATCCTCGAACTAAACAAAACAGAAACAACTAACTGGGATTCTCTTCAACCGAAAATGATACAAACAACGTATGCATGGCTGTACTATTAGTGAATCCACCCTTTTGAAGCACTTTAAAGTAGCAAAAACATTTATAATTATCTATATGTTTAATGAAGGCGATATTACTGACAACAATCAACCATTTTTGGTTTCTGACACTTACTTGTCGATTAGGAATAAAATAATTATGAAAACGGATATGCTCAAGTATAGGACCAAAAAAGCCTATTCTTTGGGGCGTTAATATCATGAACAGTAACTCAGCAAATGCTCGTTCCTACACATGTAATGTATTGAGTCCATTCAGCAAATACTCGTTCCTACACATGTGATGTATTGAGGTTGTTCAGCAAATACTCGTCCTTACACATGTAATGAATCCTGGTCATTCAGCAAATACTCGTTCATATAAAAGCAATGAATTGTGGTCAATCAAATATTATATTGCTGCCGTAGATCTATGCAAATAATTATTCTTTATTATTTTACCTAAAGTCAAATTAACACTAACAATGTCTGTCGACGAAAACCAAATAAATTTTGAAGGTTGCAGTTGTAGGTGCTTTCATATAGTTCTGGTGAACCTATCATTAAAAAATGTTATAGAATGGCCCACGCATTGCTACACTTGTACAAAAATTTAAACACAGATTAAATCAAACCCTTGATTTCTCAGCTGAACGTATACATTTCAACGATTTCCCGTAAAGTCAATGGTAGCTGCCAACGAACAATAAACAAATAATAGCAACAGTCATAAAAAATAACCGATATCGCCGCTAATACTGTTTGATTGTCTATTAGTAGTACCATCCACTGACAGCGGAAAATATTCTTGTGAAAAGTATAGACTTTCAACCCATGAAAAAAAAGAGTATCGTTTGTACTTGCTTATAAGTCGAGTCCAACTGCAAACTGCATAAACCCCGATCGGTCATCGCATAATGCACCACTAGATCAGAGTTTACATTGTTTTGTTCTATCGAATACCCCGAAGAAACTGCCAGCGGAATATGCGAAGGCATATCCGAGTCTATGCACTTTGCAATTGAACCTACCTTATAAGCGAGTATAGACGCAACTTTCATTTGATCATCCCCGCCAGCTTCGCTAGCCACATTTTACCGTAATGAAACTCCCTCAACACAACCCCACTCTGCAGTTCTTAACACTCGATGTCCAATATACGTAAAGGAAGTTTGGTTGTTAGTGCTATTGTTGTTGATATTGCTATTCTGTTGACGTCATTGTGTTTGTTGCACTGCGAGTTTTATCATTAGCGTAAGCTCTTCTTGAAATAAATTCATATGCACTTTAATAAAACTGTTTATGAAATTCAACCAGTCAAATGGGTTGGTGTTTATGAAATTCAACCAATCAAATGGGTTGGTGTTTATCAAATTCAACCAATCAAATGGGTTGGCGTTTATCAAATTCAATCAATCAGTAGGGTTGGCGTTTATAAAATTAAATGATCGGTAGGGAGAAGTCTTCAAAGTGATAGAACAATCCCAACAGAGGTTGATATATAGATGGTCACCCAGTAAGAAATCAAAGTATTAGAGAGTTACAATACCAGATAAAAATACAGTATCCAAGCCTGCCTCTCTCTCTCTCTCTCTCTCTCTCTCTCTCTCTCTCTCTCTCTCTCTCTCTCTATATATATATATATATATATATATATATATATATATATATATATATATATATATATATATATATATAATACATTTTCCTTCTTTACAAAGTAAGACCAGCCAATCGAGCCGGAGATGACGGTGATGACAGACGGCGCTTGTCAACTGCTGCTACATCCCTGGCACCGCCTGCTGTACCTCCAAGGACGGACGATCAAAGTGGACTTGGTAATTTAGCGAATTTGATGGCGCGCTGTTATGAATTCATACGATAAACTCGCACATTACAGATCCGATCTACAAAGTTACTTTTTTATAGGCTTCCTTGAATACCTTTTTTTCTGTACACAATATAAGTTGATTTATAATAAACCCCATTTCACCGCACCCACCATCATTCCTTTTAGACAAATTCTAGCAGATATGACTTGAGTAGGATGTCTGGTCAACAAATTTAAGTTTTAAGTGTTCCACCTACAAGGTTACAGGTATTGGTAAATAATACTGATGCATACTATAGAGATGTTATTTCTTACAGTGTTGGTGGGTTTTTTTTACCTCTCCTTCGAGTCAGGAAGTGGTAACAAAACATCAAAAACTTGTGCCTGTAGATGAATCACTTAGACTGTAGTTTCGTAGTTTGTTGCAGGACGAGACGGTGATTCCAAATCGAACGGAGAAACAAGTGAACAAGACGGAGAGCGCAATGTGAATCGCTTAGTACTGCTGTAAAATCAGAAATATTATGGGTATAAAATTTCCTGGGATGCAAGTAAGCAGATGATTTCGTTGGTCACACCGTTTACCTCTACACATAGTCTCAATAAAAACGCTTGCTTTTGGATTTACAGTTACACCCAGTCTCAACAAAACTAAAGGTTAATTTCGTGGATTTTCCTTACGCAATTAGGACAAGAAATTAAAACAGTCGTGAATATATTTCTGATTTTATAGGAATTGTTTATGTGATATCTGTCGAAATACATTCATTTGCTTTTGAATGAACCTTGAACCTATAAAATGAGTTACCAGAAGGTGAGGATGAATCCTTAAAGAAGATAGCAAAATTTCAAAACACACTCTTTTTCTTTCCTTTTAAAGTAAATCCCGTAAAAAGGGTTGACGACGAAGGCGATAACAGGAGGCGCTTTCGAACCACAGATCCAACTCAGGCACCAGCCAATGCTACAAGGGCTCCAGCGCAAGCTGTGGCAGGTAACGAAAGCAAATTTGGTGATACACCGAATCAATAATATTCCATTTTTTTAAAAATATTGTATTGTAAATTACGAAGTATATTTCCTTCCAGATTTAATGTATACATTTGTGCCAAGAATATTTATAGATACCTTGGAAGTTTTCTTTTCTTACCTTACAGAATCTTTAGTTCTATACCTCTCTTTGACCCTGTGAGTAGTAAAACTTTTCGTACTAGATTAAAGAAATTATTGATATTGTTGAAGTTTCGCAATTTATTGTTGGTAGAAAATGATTATTTCCAATGCGCAATTACTGAGAAGGAAACTGACGGAAGGTATTACTATTTCTTTGTTACTATTAATGTTTGTGTTAGCGATAACTTTGGTATATATATATATATATATATATATATATATATATATATATATATATATATATATATATATATATATATATATATATATATATATATATATTACAAAATCGAACCTTCAGAAATAGTTTGATATTCGTAAACAGCTAGGGCGAATCCTTGATTTTTAAAGACTCTGTCACAATGATCCAATGATATTAGAAAGGGGAGTAATAGACTATCAAATAATAGTTAGTGTATGAGGTCTCGATGTCGCAAGTAAGTTTAAATGAAACTGAACGTACAAACGCATAAAACGTAACACGTATAGAAAAATTAAAGTGTGGAACATACGAGTGAATAGAGAGAGGATATCACAATGTGAACCATATCTTACTGTAAAATCAGAAATATTTATAGGGATATAGTTTTGTGGTTGTAAATACACGGACCATTTTGTGGAAATAAACTTTCATGGGTTGCATTGTTTACCTTAACGCATAATCTCAACATACATTTTCGTGATGGATTTAACTTCGTGGATAATGTTCCCCTTGAACAGCAATTACTGACAAATGTATTTAATGTAAAACATTTGCTCTGCGCACTCTTTCGAGATACAGTCGTGTGTATTTTTAGAAGACTGAACTTCCAAACTCAGTTATCTAAAGGTAGTAAAGTTTTGAAGAAGACAGCATAATTCCAAAACATAAACTTATTCGTTCTTTCCAAGTAAATCCCGCCAAAAGGGTTGACGATGAAGGCGATAACAGGAGGCGCTTGTCAACAGCAGCTCCATCCCAAACACCAACCAATACTCCACCAAGTGCGCCCGCTCGTGTTGCGGCAGGTAAATGTAACTTAAGTAGCTCTGATGTTCACAATATCGAATCCCGGCAAACATTTGGTTATTGAAGACCGAATCTACAATAGTACCTTTCTTAAACGCCTTATTATAAATTCTGAAGTAGCTCTCCTTCAAGGTTGCATTTAAAGGTTCGTGCAAAGACTAGATGCATACCTTGAAAAATTTCTTTTCATACCAAATATCTTTTGTGCTATCCCTCTCTTTGACCCTAGGAAAAGGAATCTTATAACGTTTACGAGAGTAAATAAAGCCTTTTGCTTGTTGAAAGTTTGTTACTTGTTGCAGACAGATAAAGATTAATTCCATTAGGTAAGTAAGGACAAGGAAACGCATGGATGATAATTACCACTTTATTGTTTTCAGTATTGTTGTTGTTATCCGTGTCGTTGGTCTTTTACTTATTTTTATGAGTTTTCACACTTCTCGAAATGAATTTAAAGACATTCTTTTTTAAATCTTACCTACTTATTGAAGGAGTTACTCGTAGGGTGAGGAAATAAGCTGTTGATTTAAAAAAGGGCTAAATAGCTGTAACAGACTCAGAGACAGAGATGTGGACAATCAAAGTATAGGCTATTATAAGAACCTTGAAAAGATACAATTCCAAAAGAAGACACATGTATTACACAACTGTTTAACACCAGCTTTGGTCTCTCTTAATGAAGCATAGGCGTCTCATACATTTCACTTTTTTTGACTGTAAGGCTAGGTCACGTTTATTTGCTTTCCACACTCCAGTAACGTTGTTATGCATTTGTAATAATGAATGGCGAAGCAGGCGATTCATCGTGTTCGTAGCAAGTCTTGTTCGCAATGGTTGTGTTGTAGACATAAAATGTTTCTAAAAATATCCTTATTTCACAGCACAGGCAGTTCGAGGAGTTAGCGAAGAAGGGGACGATAGACGGCGTTTGTCAACTCCAGCTCGAAACCAGGCACCAACGACCACTTCTCCAAGGACGGCAGCTCAACCTGCTAGGGGTAACTAAAGCAAATTTGTTAATGAGCTTTGGCAAGTCATTACGTTTAACTTGCAAATTGGCGCAGTAAATGTCGAATCAATATTTAATTTCTGTGCAAGATGGATTTTTTTTAGACAATTTCTTTTAAATTTAAGATAAAAAATGAGTGGCATTAGAAATAACGCCTTTGATAAATTCTTTTGCTCTGGCATGGTATATAGTCAGCTGATTCAGGTCTTCGGTATCTACCCCTATTTTCCTAAAATCTTGGCTATTTACTCTATAGTTCTCTTTGATGCTGCATGTCGTAAAATGTTTCCCCACGACGTCTTAACAGGAGTAGATTCAGGAGTAGATTTATCATTACTTTTATATATTTGGAATGTTTGGTCCATTGTTAACGTTTTGAGACTATAATATACCAAAGGAGAGCACACTAGGAAACAATCTGAGTATACATATACTACTATTTCACTTCTTTGCTGTATTTAATATTAGTATGGTTTTCATCGTTGTTGCAATATATCGTGATACTGAGTGCAGGCAGCTCCTTAAACCAAATATATATGTAGATAAGTATGCACTTCACCGAAAGTTTACCTACGGCAATTTTTTATCCACAGTAACTGAGAATGAAATAAATGAATCCGGCCACATAATTATATAAAAAATGGATACAAAAATGTGATACATTAAATAGTTGGTAATATTGTAACCGTTAACGACACAGGTAACAACTGTACATGTAGTCTCAGCCCCAGTTCGTTAACTCCGATTGTACAATTACATAAATATTTTATTTCTTCTATTATTTTTCAAAGTTCAACCCCCTAGAGAAGTTGCGGAAGAACGTGATGACAGGCCAAGAGGGTCAGCTGCGTCTGGAGCCTCCGCTCCTCCAACAACAACCGCTCAATCTGCGACAGGTAACACAACCCGCTTCAGAGTCCTGTCATTGGAAGCTGTATCCGCCTACTTGCACATTTCCGATATGGACAATACGTGTATTCAGTCATAAAATTCATAGTTTGACAAATGTTTCATTTGAGATATATCACAAATTCTTATTCTGACAAAAGGTTCATTTGAGATATGTATATATCACAAATTCTTATTTTGACAACCTTGTCATTTGGGATATAACACAAATTATTATTTTGACAAACTTTTCATTGCATAGTAAATAAACTTTGGAACTTTCTGGATTTGATGTAACTACACAATATGATGAAAAACATTTGGATTATGTTCCAAATTATGAATATGTGCCATATGATAATGTGCATAATACTTGCCTGGACAAATATACGTAACCGTATGAGTAATTTTAGTTGCTGTTATTTTTTTGCAAATAAATTTAGAATATAAACTTTCTTAAAGTACTGCTGTTGGATATCTGGGCATGTTGAAATCTATTTCAAAATCTGTGTGAACTGTGATCTACGTTTACAGTGTATCCTCTGGTGCCGAAACCATTAAATTGTGTACAGTTATGTCGATATAACCTCTATCAATAAATTGTTAACAGAATCCTTTCGCTCCGCTGAATGAAATTAGGCAGCAAGCATTCTAGTACTGTGATTGTCAAATGTTTACTAAAAATGCCAATAAACCTACCGATGTCGTAATAACATTCAATGTAAATCAACGTTAAACATTATTTTATCCAAAATAAACTTTTATTTGTGAATCTGAAATAAATCAGTATCTTTCACAAATAGAACAAGGAATATCTGTTGTACTGGAAAAAGACAAATGCATTAAAAGCATTGAAAGACTTGGATCTTCAATGAAATATGCACAACACTTACTTGGTTGGTAAAGCAAATAGATAGATTTGTTTTGCACAGCCTTCGTGCATATTCGGATGTGGAAATGACCCCACAGCCTGCAGAGGGAGCATCCTGATTTGATTATGTCCGCGAATCCGTACGTTCCGTGAAGCTTCGTACAAACATTCTTAAAACCACTTAAAGTAGAGATATAATTTTTTTAAGCAGATTGATATCCATACATAGATGACCTGATTAGATTTTCAAGTCACTGCAGCACTTTTTGGAAACATGATCTGTTATAATGGTACTTTTTGACAAAAATACTTGTACGGACTACCATCTGCTGTGGACATATGCAGTTTGGTAGGAATATTTTGTACTCACATAAAAAAAATAGCCTGATTGAATTTTTCGGTCATTGTATCAATGGATTTTGTTGTTGTTGTTTGTTGCAAGTCTTATTACTTTCTGGACTCGGACATCAAAACCATGTTAGCAGGAACTCTTGAGTCGGCGGAATGAAGAATTATGAAAATATTTTCACTTTTAGTGAAAGAACATTTAAAATAAATGGCAACAAAAGGGTATTCTGTGTCAAAATAAGATGTGGTTCATAGACAAAATTGTCGAAAGAACCGAAACTTGCGTCTGATGAGTAAAATTATTTCACGTATTTAAAGTTCTCTGGATATGAAAACTATTTTGTTGGCAATCGTTTTAAAATACATTATGTTCCTTTCACACTACCGGCACTCTATTTAGTTTCCTGAAATGATATTTAGGTTCAGAGATTCGCAGAAGAACCATGTGGATCATACTGGGTTTGAATCTACTACCGTTACCATATCAATGGTCATCCAGACCAGAGTTAATATTCATTTGTTTCTTTTCCAACCCTAAGCAAATTAGCCAAAAGCGATAAAAGAATACAAGGAATGAATGTGACAATAATTGCATTAATAGGAATAGCTGTGTGATAATTTCAGCTAAATGTTCTTGTATCTGGCAATAATAACCAAATCTAACACCAGATCAGATTTTACCAGATGCTCCCAAGAATTTTTATTCTAATCATCTATATCATTGCTTTTACGGGTTCTTTTTTAATTCATAGTTCTTTATGCTAGGTTGACATGTAAGAAATATCCCGAAATATTCACTTCAATCGATAATGAGTACGATATGTGTATTTGATATTAATTAAGGTATCTTGTTTTTTTCTGTGCTTCGTGACAGCTCAGAGTACTGCGTGTATTGATCGCTTCATCCGGGTTGATAACGCTACCCATTCTTGTGACTTACTGTTGACTACTTCAAGACTGGCATTTGATCTAAACCAAGAATTCTGGTGCAACCAGTATAGTCGGACAGAATGCTGTGCAACATGCGCACGGCTACGACAGGTAATGTAACGGATTTCTTTAAATTATTCCCATGCGTTATGGTATCGTCATCTGTTTTCTTTAGCTTATTCGCACGAAGAATCTCAACCTCTGTCTTAAAGTATGACCGCCTAACTTTATTCAAATTTTGTTAAATACATGCTCCAGATGAGCATGATAATCCGTCCTCAACATGAGACCAACTGTAAATTAGACAGTCGGCGTCTCTATCAGAACGTATTATAACAAAATTGATGTTTTCGTTAATTTGGGAATGTACCCGCACAAAACACTTTATACTTCTAATCTATAATCCTCATTCTCAGCATTTTAAAGGTTTTTCTATTACCGTTTTTTAACGAAATAATCAGACAAGTGATATCAAAGTTTGGATGTTATACTGAGGGGTCAGGGGAATTGTTTTCAATTTTTACAAACATTCATTGATGATGTAAACAAAATTTTGAAATAAACGTTCTCATGTTAAACATTTTCTTTTTTTCAGGAGGGCCAGATCAGCTAGAGAATGCGAAAAGTGAAAAATAAAGCAGCAAAAGACATCAAGATCATGTTTAAACTGATTCTTCTACAAATAGTGATCTTTCAGTGCATTGATACTATACGATTTCTACCTGAAGAACATTGTTGGGTCTACCTCGTTTCGTTGATATATGATGAAGGACATAGCTATGCTGTTCTAAATACACAGATGATAGCAGGGAGGATACAGTACACATTAAATTCCAGTTAGCATAATTACTAACTTTTTTCAAAACGAACATCTGGAACTCTAAGTGAAAACCAAGTTTTCCATAGTGTTGTTTCGTCATCCATATAGCATTTGCTTTGCTTCTAACCATGACATTTCAGCATGCAATTACTCCGGTAAAGATGCTTGAAATAATATTTTATTTCTTCTGTTTATTCATTATGCTAACTGTCCACGTGTACATGCAAAATATGGCACAATACAATCTTTGAAACGCTTCGTTTTCTTAAACACTTTGAATATAACAAAGTAATTCAGATGCAGTCAAAATAATACAAACGGGATCATTGCAAAAAATAATCTTAAGTAATCAAAGTTCAGAACTGAATGTGGTAAAAACAAGCTATAGGACATATACATATACAAACACGCTGCATATTTATATAAACGTTTGTACGAGATTAGCAGCTATTCAACCAGAAATATATAGCAAAGACAATACTCATCAATGCAACGTGTTCCACATTTCCCTCTCAAATCTGCTGTAATTTGCTACGCACAGTTTGCTTCAGTAATTACCTACATCCAAACATCCTTCAAATAAATAAATAAATAAATAAATAAACCGATAAATAATGTTACTCAATAAATCATATA
>JAECUM010095243.1:0-36385 GCA_016617855.1 Megalonaias nervosa | reverse complement strand
CATAAATGCAAAAGTGTCAGGAATACTTTTCAAATATGCATGTCCAACTGTCATTGCGAAGATGTGAAGAGAAATAAAGGGTTCGAATATACTGACAAATATATGATTGCGACAAATTATTGTCAAGGGACTTGAGCAGTCCAATGAGTTTTATAAAGACATGAGTGTCAAAAAAACCTGCTCAAAAGTCAACATTTTCTGATTTTAATTAGTTGTGAATAGAAGTAAATTCTTCTTATCTACTGAGAAATGCATGATTGTTACATCATGTGTTCATGGGACTTGAACTGTCCAATGACTTTCACAAATGCAAACATGACAGCCAAAGTTCTCAAAAGTGGACGATTATGTGAGATTAAGTAGTGGTGAAGAGATATAAAGGGTTCCTATCTACTGACAAATGCATGATTGCCACAAAATGGCATGAAGAGACACGAATGATACAAGGTGTTTAACAAATTCATAAGCGTCAATAAAACCTTCTCAAATTCTCCTTTCACATGTCAATAAATAGTTGTGAAGAGAAATAAAATGTTTCTTTCTACTGACAAATGCATGATTGACAGAAATTGACGTCATGAGACAGGAACATATAAGATGTTCCATAAATGAAATAGCGTCAACAAGAAGGTCTGAAAGTTGCATTTCACATGTCCTTAAGTAGATGTGAAGAGCCATACAATTATACTTTATACTGACAAATGCATGATGGCAAGAAATTGGTTTCAAGAGAAACGGTGTATTCAATGATTTTCATAAAGTCATCTGTTCTAAAAAACGTTCAGAAAATAGATGTTTATATGTCATAAAGTGGCTGTGAAGAGAAATAAAGGTGTCCAATCTACTGACAATCGCACGGCTGGCAGCAATTTCCGTCGCGAGACATGAACCATATAGAGTGTTTGATAAATGCAAATGCGTCAGTAAGATGTTTTCAAAAGTACATTTGTCATTGTCATTAGGTAGCTGCGAAGGGAATTAAATGGTTCCTTTAAACAGTCAAATGTATGATTGTCAGAAATTACCTCCAAGAGAATCAAACCAACCAATGAGATTCCTAAAAGTATAAGTCATCAAAACGTCTCAAAACGTTCATGCTTAGCTGTCATTAATTAGTTGTGAAGAGATATAAAGCCTTCCTTGCTATTGACAAATGCACGATTGCCAGATCTTGGCGTCAAAAGGCACGAAGCATCGAATGAGTTTCATAAATACACAAGTGTCAGGAATACTTTTCAAATATGCATGTGCAACTGTCATTGCGAAGATGTGAAGAGAAATAAAGGGTTCTATATACTGACAAATATATCATTGCGAAAAATTGTTGTCAAGGGGCTTGAACAGTCCACTGAGTATTATAAAGACCTAAGTGTCAACAAAACCTTCTCAAAAGTGCAACATTTTCTGATTTTGTTTGTTGTGAAGACAAGTACATTCTTCCTATCTGCTGAGAAATGCATGATTCTTACATCCTGTGTTCATGGGACTTGAACTGTCCAATGATTTTCACAAATGCATAAATGACAGCCAAAGTTCTCAAAAGTGGACTTTTATGTGATATTAAGTAGATGATATATAAAGGGTTCAAATCTACTGACAAATGCATGATTGCCACAAAAAGGCATGAGGAGACATGAATGATACAAAGTGTTTCACAAATTCATAAGCGTCAATAAAACTTCTCAAATTCTCCTTTCACCTGTCAATAAATAGTTGTGAAGAGAAATAAAATGGTTCTTTCTACTCACATATGCATGAGTGACAGAAATTGGCGTCATGAGACAGTAACATACAAGATGTTCCATAAACAAAATAGCGTCAACAAGAAGGACGGAAAGAAGCATTTCACATGTCCTTAAGTAGATGTGAAGAGCCATAACATTATACTTTATACCGACAAATGCATGATGGCAAGAAATTGGTTTCAAGAGATACGGTGTATTCAATGGGTTTGATAAAGTGATCAGTTTCTAGTAAACGTTCAGAAAAACGGATGTTTATATGTCATTAGGTAGCTGTGAAGAGAAATAAAGGGGTCCAATCTACTGACAAACGCACGGCGGCCAGAAATTTGCTTCACGAGACATGAACCATATAGAGTGTATGATAAATGCAAATGCGTCAGTAAGAAGTTCTCAAAAGTACATTTTTCATTGTCATTAAGTAACTGCGATGGGAGATAAATGGTTCCTTTAAACTGTCAAATGTATGTTTGTCAGAAATTGGCTTCAAGAGAATCAAACAATCCAATGAGTTTCATAAAAGCATAAGAGTCATCAAAACGCCTTAATACGTTCATGCGTAGCTGTCATTAATTAGTTGTGAAGATATATAAAGGGTACCTCGCTATTGACAAATGCACGATTGCCAGATCTTGGCCACAAGAGCCACGAGGCATCGAATGAGTTGCATAAATACACAAGTGTCAGGAATACTTTTCAAATATGCATGTCTACTGTCATTGCGAGGATGTGAAGAGAAATAAAGGGTTCCTATATACTGACAAATTTATGATTGCGACAAATTGTTGTGAAGGGCTTTGAACAGTCCACTGAGTATTATAAAGACATAAGTGTCAACAAAACCTGCTCAAAAGTGCAACATTTTCTGATTTTAATTAGTTTTGAAGAGAAGTAAATTCTTCCTATCTACTGAGAAATGCATGATTGTTACATCCTGTGTTCATGGGACTTGAACTGTTCAATGACTTTCACAAATGCATAAATGACAGCCAAAGTTCTCAAAAGTGGACGTTTATGTGAGATTAAGTAGTTGTGAAGAGATATAAAGGGTTCCTATCTACTGACAAATGCATGATTGCCACAAAATGGCATGAAGAGACACGAATGATACAAGGTGTTTAACAAATTCATAAGCGTCAATAAAACCTTCTCAAATTCTCCTTTCACATGTCAATAAATAGTTGCGAAGAGAAATAAAATGTTTCTTTCTACTGACAAATGTATCCTTGACAGAATTTGGCATCATGTGACAGGAACATATAAGATGTTCCATAAATGAAATAGCGTCAACAAGAAGGTCTGACAGATGCATTTCACATGTCCTTAAGTAGATGTGAAGAGCCATAACATTATACTTTATACTGACCAATGCATGATGGCAAGAAATTGGTTTCAAGAGACACGGTCTATTCAATGGGTTTCAAAAAGTCATCATTTTCTAGGAAACGTTCAGAAAAATCTATGTGTATATGTCATTAAGTAGCTGTGAAGAGAAATAAAGGGGTTCAATCTACTGACAATCGCACGGCTGCCAGAAAGTTGCGTCACGAGACATGAACCATATAGAGTGTTTCATCAATGCAAATGCGTCAATAAGACGTTGTCAAAAGTACATTTTTCATTGTCATTAAATAACTGCGAAGGGAAATAAAGGGTTCCTTTCAACTGTCAATTCTATGATTGTCAGAAATTAGCTTCAAGAGAAACAAACAATCCAATGAGTTTCATAAAAGCATAAGAGTGATCCAAACGTCTTAATACGTTCATTCTTAGCTGTCATTAATTAGTTCTGAAGAGATATAAAGGGTACCTCGCTATTGACAAATGCACGTTTGCAGATCTTGGCGTCAAGAGATACGAGCCATCGAATGAGATCATAAATGCAAAAGTGTCAGGAATACTTTTCAAATATGCATGTCCAACTGTCATTGCGAAGATGTGAAGAGAAATAAAGGGTTCCTATATACTGACAAATATATGATTGCGACAAACTGTTGTCAAGGGACTTGAACAGTCCAATCAGTTTCATAAAGGCATAAGTGTCAACAAAACCTTCTCAAAAGTCAACATTTTCTGATTTTAATTAGTTGTGAAGAGAAGTAAATTCTTCTTATCTACTGAGAAATGCATGATTGTTACATCATGTGTTCATGGGACTTGAACTGTCCAATGACTTTCACAAATGCAAACATGACAGCCAAAGTTCTCAAAAGTGGACGATTATGTGAGATTAAGTAGTGGTGAAGAGATATAAAGGGTTCCTATCTACTGACAAATGCATGATTGCCACAAAATGGCATGAAGAGACACGAATGATACAAGGTATTTAACAAATTCATAAGAGTCAATAAAATCTTCTCAAATTCTCCTTTCACCCGTCAATAAATAGTTGTGAAGAGAAATAAAATGTTTCTTTCTACTGACAAATGCATGATTGACAGAAATTAACGTCATGAGACAGGAACATATAAGATGTTCCATAAATGAAATAGCGTCAACAAGAAGGTCTGAAAGTTGCATTTCGCATGTCCTTAAGGAGATATGAAGAGCCATAACATTATACTTTATACTGACAAATGCATGATGGCAAGAAATTGGTTTCAAGAGACACGGTCTATTCAATGGGTTTCATAAAGTCATCAGTTTCTCGAGAATGTTCTGAAAAATGGATGTTTATATGTCATTAAGTAGCTGTGAAGAGAAATAAAGGGGTCCAATCTACTGACAAACGCACGGCTGCCAGAAAGTTGCGTCACGAGACATGAACCATATAGAATGTTTCATCAATGCAAATGCGTCAATAAGACGTTCTCAAAAGTACATTTTTCATTGTCATTAAATAACTGCGAGGGGAAATAAATGGTTCCTTTCAACTGTCAATTCTATGATTGTCAGAAATTAGCTTCAAGAGGAACAAACAATCCAATGAGTTTCATAAAAGCATAAGAGTCATCAAAACGTCTTAAAAAGTTCATGCTTAGCTGTCATTAATTTGCTGTGAAGATGTATATAAAGGGTACCTCGCTATTGACAAATGCACGATTGCCAGATCTTGGCGTCAAGAGACACGAGGCATCGAATCAGTTGCATCAATGCACAAATGTCAGGAATACTTTTCAATTATGCATGTCCAACTGTCATTGCGAAGATGTGAAGAGAAATAAAAGGTTCCTATATACTGACAAATATATGATTGCCACAAACTGTTGTCAAGGGACTTGAACAGTCCAATCAGTTTCATAAAGGCATAAGTGTCAACAAAACCTTCTCAAAAGTCAACATTTTCTGATTTTAATTAGTTGTGAAGAGAAGTAAATTCTTCCTATCTACTGAGAAATGCATGATTGTTACATCATGTGTTCATGGGACTTGAACTGTCCAATGACTTTCACAAATGCAAACATGACAGCCAAAGTTCTCAAAAGTGGACGATTATGTGAGATTAAGTAGTGGTGAAGAGATATAAAGGGTTCTAATCTACTGACAAATGCATGATTGCCACAAAATGGCATGAAGAGACACGAATGATACAAGGTGTTTAACAAATTCATAAGCGTCAATAAAACCTTCTCAAATTCTCCTTTCACATGTCAATAAATAGTTGTGAAGAGAAATAAAATGTTTCTTTCTACTGACAAATGCATGATTGACAGAAATTGACGTCATGAGACAGGAACATACAAGATGTTCCACAAATGAAATAACTTCCACAAGGAGGTCTGAAAGATGCATTTCACATGTCCTTAAGTAGATGTGAAGAGCCATACAATTATACTTTATACTGACAAATGCATGATGGCAAGAAATTGGTTTCAAGAGAAACGGTGTATTCAATGATTTTCATAAAGTCATCTGTTCTTAAAAACGTTCAGAAAATAGATGTTTATATGTCATAAAGTAGCTGTGAAGAGAAATAAAGGTGTCCAATCTACTGACAATCGCACGGCTGCCAGAAATTTCCGTCACGAGACATGAACCATATAGAGTGTTTGATAACTGCAAATGCGTCAGTAAGAAGTTTTCAAAAGTACATTTGTCATTGTCATTAGGTAGCTGCGAAGGGAAATAAATGGTTCCTTTAAACAGTCAAATGTATGATTGTCAGAAATTAGCTCCAAGAGAATCAAACCAACCAATGAGATTCCTAAAAGTATAAGTCATCAAAACGTCTCAAAACGTTCATGCTTAGCTGTCATTAATTAGTTGTGAAGAGATATAAAGGCTTCCTTGCTATTGAGAAATGCACGATTGCCAGATCTTGGCGTCAAAAGGCACGAAGCATCGAATGAGTTTCATAAATACACAAGTGTCAGGAATACTTTTCAAATATGCATGTGCAACTGTCATTGCGAAGATGTGAAGAGAAATAAAGGGTTCCTATATACTGACAAATATATCATTGCGAAAAATTGTTGTCAAGGGGCTTGAACAGTCCACTGAGTATTATAAAGACCTAAGTGTCAACAAAACCTTCTCAAAATGCAACATTTTCTGATTTTGTTTGTTGTGAAGACAAGTACATTCTTCCTATCTGCTGAGAAATGCATGATTCTTACATCCTGTGTTCATGGGACTTGAACTGTCCAATGATTTTCACAAATGTATAAATGACAGCCAAAGTTCTCAAAAGTGGACTTTTATGTGATATTAAGTAGATGATATATAAAGGGTTCAAATCTACTGACAAATCCATGATTGCCACAAAAAGGCATGAGGAGACATCAATGATACAAAGTGTTTCACAAATTCATAAGCGTCAATAAAAACTTCTCAAATTCTCCTTTCACCTGTCAATTAATAGTTGTGAAGAGAAATAAAACGGTTCTTTCTATTCACATATGCATGATTGACAGAAATTGGCGTCATGAGACAGTAACATACAAGATGTTCCATAAATAAAATAGCGTCAACAAGAAGGACGGAAAGAAGCATTTCACATGACCTTAAGTAGATGTGAAGAGCCATAACATTATACTTTATACCGACAAATGCATGATGGCAAGAAATTGGTTTCAAGAGATACGGTGTATTCAATGGGTTTGATAAAGTGATCAGTTTCTAGCAAACGTTCAGAAAAACGGATGTTTATATGTCATTAGGTAGCTGTGAAGAGAAATAAAGGGGTCCAATCTACTGACAAACGCACGGCGGCCAGAAATTTGCTTCACGAGACATGAACCATATAGAGTGTATGATAAATGCAAATGCGTCAGTAAGAAGTTCTCAAAAGTACATTTTGCATTGTCATTAAGTAACTGCGAAGGGAGATAAATGGTTCCTTTAAACTGTCAAATGTATGTTTGTCAGAAATTGGCTTCAAGAGAATCAAATAATCCAATGAGTTTCATAAAAGCATAAGAGTCATCAAAACGCCTTAATACGTTCATGCGTAGCTGTCATTATTTAGTTGTGAAGAGATATAAGGGGTACCTCGCTATTGACAAATGCACGATTGCCAGATCTTGGCCACAAGAGCCACGAGGCATCGAATGAGTTGCATAAATACACAAGTGTCAGGAATACTTTTCAAATATGCATGTCTACTGTCATTGCGAGGATGTGAAGAGAAATAAAGGGTTCCTATATACTGACAAATTTATGATTGCGACAAATTGTTGTGAAGGGCTTTGAACAGTCCACTGAGTATTATAAAGACATAAGTGTCAACAAAACCTGCTCAAAGTGCAACATTTTCTGATTTTAATTAGTTTTGAAGAGAAGTAAATTCTTCCTATCTACTGAGAAATGCATGATTGTTACATCCTGTGTTCATGGGACTTGAACTGTTCAATGACTTTCACAAATGCATAAATGACAGCCAAAGTTCTCAAAAGTGGACGTTTATGTGAGATTAAGTAGTTGTGAAGAGATATAAAGGGTTCCTATCTACTGCCAAATGCACGATTGCCACAAAATGGCATGAAGAGACACGAATGATACAAGGTGTTTAACAAATTCATAAGCGTCAATAAAACCTTCTCAAATTCTCCTTTCACATGTCAATAAATAGTTGTGAAGAGAAATAAAATGTTTCTTTCTACTGACAAATGTATCCTTGACAGAATTTGGCATCATGTGACAGGAACATATAAGATGTTCCATAAATGAAATAGCGTCAACAACAAGGTCTGACAGATGCATTTCACATGTCCTTAAGTAGATGTGAAGAGCCATAACATTATACTTTATACTGACCAATGCATGATGGCAAGAAATTGGTTTCAAGAGACACGGTCTATTCAATGGGTTTCAAAAAGTCATCATTTTCTAGGAAACGTTCAGAAAAATCTATGTGTATATGTCATTGAGTAGCTGTGAAGAGAAATAAAGGGTTTCTATCTACTGACAATCGCACGGCTGCCAGAAAGTTGCGTCACGAGACATGAACCATATAGAGTGTTTCATCAATGCAAATGCGTCAATAAGACGTTGTCAAAAGTACATTTTTCATTGTCATTAAATAACTGCAAAGGGAAATAAAGGGTTCCTTTCAACTGTCAATTCTATGATTGTCAGAAATTAGCTTCAAGAGAAACAAACAATCCAATGAGTTTCATAAAAGCATAAGAGTGATCCAAACGTCTTAATACGTTCATTCTTAGCTGTCATTAATTAGTTCTGAAGAGATATAAAGGGTACCTCGCTATTGACAAATGCACGATTGCCAGATCTTGGCGTCAAGAGATACGAGCCATCGAATGAGAGCATAAATGCAAAAGTGTCAGGAATACTTTTCAAATATGCATGTCCAACTGTCATTGCGAAGATGTGAAGAGAAATAAAGGGTTCGAATATACTGACAAATATATGATTGCGACAAATTATTGTCAAGGGACTTGAGCAGTCCAATGAGTTTTATAAAGACATGAGTGTCAAAAAAACCTGCTCAAACGTGCAACATTTTCTGATTTTAATTAGTTGTGAAGAGAAGTAAATTCTTCCTATCTACTGAGAAATGCGTGATTGGTACATCCTGTGTTCTTGGGACTTGAACTGTCCAGTGCCTTTCACAAATGCAAAAATGACAGCCAAAGTTCTCAAAAGTGGACGTTTATGTGATATTATGTAGTTGTGAAGAGATATAAAGGGTTCCTATCTACTGCCAAATGCACGATTGCCACAAAATAGCATGAAGAGACACGAATGATACAAGGTGTTTAACAAATTCATAAGCGTCAATAAAACCTTCTCAAATTCTTCTTTCACCTGTCAATAATTAGTTGTGAAGAGAAGTAAAATGTTCATTTCTACTGACAAATGCATGACTGACAGAACTTGGCGTCATGAGACAGGAACATATTAGATGTTCCATAAAAGAAATAGCGTCAGCAAGAAGGTCTTAAAGATGCATTTCGCATGTCCTTAAGGAGATATGAAGAGCCATAACATTATACTTTATACTGACAAATGCATGATGGCAAGAAATTGGTTTCAAGAGACACGGTCTATTCAATGGGTTTCATAAAGTCATCAGTTTCTCGAGAACGTTCTGAAAAATGGATGTTTATATGTCATTAAGTAGCTGTGAAGAGAAATAAAGGGGTCCAATCTACTGACAAACGCACGGCTGCCAGAAAGTTGCGTCACGAGACATGAACCATATAGAATGTTTCATCAATGCAAATGCGTCAATAAGACGTTCTCAAAAGTACATTTTTCATTGTCATTAAATAACTGCGAAGGGAAATAAATGGTTCCTTTCAACTGTCAATTCTATGATTGTCAGAAATTGGCTTCAAGAGGAACAAACAATCCAATGAGTTTCATAAAAGCATAAGAGTCATCAAAACGTCTTAAAAAGTTCATGCTTAGCTGTCATTAATTTGCTGTGAAGATGTATATAAAGGGTACCTCGCTATTGACAAATGCACGATTGCCAGATCTTGGCGTCAAGAGACACGAGGCATCGAATCAGTTGCATCAATGCACAAATGTCAGGAATACTTTTCAAGTATGCATGTCCAACTGTCATTGCGAAGATGTGAAGAGAAATAAAGGGTTCCTATATACTGACAAATATATGATTGCCACAAACTGTTGTCAAGGGACTTGAACAGTCCAATCAGTTTCATAAAGGCATAAGTGTCAACAAAACCTTCTCAAAAGTCAACATTTTCTGATTTTAATTAGTTGTGAAGAGAAGTAAATTCTTCCTATCTACTGAGAAATGCATGATTGTTACATCATGTGTTCATGGGACTTGAACTGTCCAATGACTTTCACAAATGCAAACATGACAGCCAAAGATCTCAAAAGTGGACGATTATGTGAGATTAAATAGCGGTGAAGAGATATAAAGGGTTCCTATCTACTGACAAATGCACGATTGCCAAAAAATGGCATGAAGAGACACGAATGATACAAGGTGTTTAACAAATTCATAAGCGTCAATACAACCTTCTCAAATTCTCCTTTCACATGTCAATAAATAGTTGTGAAGAGAAATAAAATGTTTCTTTCTACTGACAAATGTATCCTTGACAGAATTTGGCATCATGTGACAGGAACATATAAGATGTTCCATAAATGAAATAGCGTCAACAACAAGGTCTGACAGATGCATTTCACATGTCCTTAAGTAGATGTGAAGAGCCATAACATTATACTTTATACTGACCAATGCATGATGGCAAGAAATTGGTTTCAAGAGACACGGTCTATTCAATGGGTTTGAAAAAGTCATCATTTTCTAGGAAACGTTCAGAAAAATCTATGTGTATATGTCATTAAGTAGCTGTGAAGAGAAAAAAAGGGGTTCAATCTACTGACAATCGCACGGCTGCCAGAAAGTTGCGTCACGAGACATGAACCATATAGAGTGTTTCATCAATGCAAATGCGTCAATAAGACGTTGTCAAAAGTACATTTTTCATTATCATTAAATAACTGCGAAGGGAAATAAAGGGTTCCTTTCAACTGTCAATTCTATGATTGTCAGAAATTAGCTTCAAGAGAAACAAACAATCCAATGAGTTTCATAAAAGCATAAGAGTGATCCAAACGTCTTAATACGTTCATTCTTAGCTGTCATTAATTAGTTCTGAAGAGATACAAAGGGTACCTCGCTATTGACAAATGCACGATTGCCAGATCTTGGCGTGAAGAGATACGAGCCATCGAATGAGAGCATAAATGCAAAAGTGTCAGGAATACTTTTCAAATATGCATGTCCAACTGTCATTGCGAAGATGTGAAGAGAAATAAAGGGTTCGAATATACTGACAAATATATGATTGCGACAAATTATTGTCAAGGGACTTGAGCAGTCCAATGAGTTTTATAAAGACATGAGTGTCAAAAAAACCTGCTCAAACGTGCAACATTTTCTGATTTTAATTAGTTGTGAAGAGAAGTAAATTCTTCCTATCTACTGAGAAATGCGTGATTGGTACATCCTGTGTTCTTGGGACTTGAACTGTCCAGTGCCTTTCACAAATGCAAACATGATAGCCAAAGTTCTCAAAAGTGGACGTTTATGTAATATTATGTAGCTGTGAAGAGATATAAAGGGTTCCTATCTACTGCCAAATGCACGATTGCCACAAAATAGCATGATGAGACACGAATGATACAAGGTGTTTAACAAATTCATAAGCGTCAATAAAACCTTCTCAAATTCTTCTTTCACCTGTCAATAAATAGTTGTGAAAAGAAGTAAAATGTTCCTTTCTACTGATAAATGCATGACTGACAGAACTTGGCGTCATGAGACAGGAACATATTAGATGTTCCATAAAAGAAATAGCGTCAAAAAGAAGGTCTTAAAGATTCATTTCACATGTCCTTAAGGAGATAAGAAGAGCCATAACATTATACTTTATACTGACAAATGCATGATGGCAAGAAATTGGTTTCAAGAGACACGGTCTATTCAATGGGTTTCAAAAAGTCATCATTTTCTAGGAAACGTTCAGAAAAATCTATGTGTATATGTCATTAAGTAGCTGTTAAGAGAAATAAAGGGGTTCAATCTACTGACAATCGCACGGCTGCCAGAAAGTTGCGTCACGAGACATGAACCATATAGAGTGTTTCATCAATGCAAATGAGTCAATAAGACGTTGTCAAAAGTACATTTTTCATTGTCATTAAATAACTGCGAAGTGATATTATGTAGTTGTGAAGAGATATAAAGGGTTCCTATCTACTGCCAAATGCACGATTGCCACAAAATAGCATGATGAGACACGAATGATACAAGGTGTTTAACAAATTCATAAGCGTCAATAAAACCTTCTCAAATTCTTCTTTCACCTGTCAATAAATAGTTGTGAAAAGAAGTAAAATGTTCCTTTCTCCTGATAAATGCATGACGGACAGAACTTGGAGTCATGAGACAGGAACATATTTGATGTTCCATAAAAGAAATAGCGTCAAAAAATAGGTCTTAAAGATTCATTTCACATGTCCTTAAGGAGATAAGAAGAGCCATAACATTATACTTTATACTGACAAATGCATGATGGCAAGAAATTGGTTTCAAGAGACACGGTCTATTCAATGGGTTACATAAAGGCATCAGTTTCTCGAGAACGTTCTGAAAAATCGATGTTTATATGTCATTAAGTAGCTGTGAAGAGAAATAAAGGGGTCCAATCTACTGACAAACGCACGGCTGCCAGAAAGTTGCGTCACGAGATATGAACCATATAGAGTGTTTCATAAATGCAAATGCGTCAATACGAAGTCCTCAAAAGTACATTTTTCATTGTCATTAAGTACCTGCGAAGGGAAATAAATGGTTCCTTTAAACTGTCAATTCTATGATTGTCAGAAATTAGCTTCAAGAGGAACAAACAATCCAATGAGTTTCATAAAAGCATAAGAGTCATCAAAATGTCTTAATAAGTTCATTCTTAGCTGTCATTAATTAGTTCTGAAGAGATATAAAGGGTACCTCGCTATTGACAAATGCACGATTGCCAGATCTTGGCGTCAAGAGATACGAGCCATCGAATGAGAGCATAAATGCAAAAGTGTCAGGAATACTTTTCAAATATGCATGTCCAACTGTCATTGCGAAGATGTGAAGAGAAATAAAGGGTTCGAATATACTGACAAATATATGATTGCGACAAATTATTGTCAAGGGACTTGAGCAGTCCAATGAGCTTTATAAAGACATGAGTGTCAAAAAAACCTGCTCAAACGTGCAACATTTTCTGATTTTAATTAGTTGTGAAGAGAAGTAAATTCTTCCTATCTACTGAGAAATGCGTGATTGGTACATCCTGTGTTCTTGGGACTTGAACTGTCCAGTGCCTTTCACAAATGCAAACATGATAGCCAAAGTTCTCAAAAGTGGACGTTTATGTAATATTATGTAGCTGTGAAGAGATATAAAGGGTTCCTATCTACTGCCAAATGCACGATTGCCACAAAATAGCATGAAGAGACACGAATGATACAAGGTGTTTAACAAATTTATATGCGTCAATACAACCTTCTCAAATTCTCCTTTCACCTGTCAATAGTTAGTTGTGAAGAGAAATAAAATGTTTCTTTCTACTGACAAATGCATGATTGACAGAAATTGACGTCATGAGACAGGAACATACAAGATGTTCCATAAATAAAATAGCGTCAACTAGAAGGACGGAAAGAAGCATTTCACATGTCCTTAAGTAGATGTGAAGAGCCATAACATTATACTTTATACCGACAAATGCATGATGGCAAGAAATTGGTTTCAAGAGACACGGTCTATTCAATGGGTTTCAAAAAGTCATCATTTTCTAGGAAACGTTCAGAAAAATCTATGTGTATATGTCATTAAGTAGCTGTGAAGAGAAATAAAGGGGTTCAATCTACTGACAATCGCACGGCTGCCAGAAAGTTGCGTCACGAGACATGAACCATATAGAGTGTTTCATCAATGCAAATGAGTCAATAAGACGTTGTCAAAAGTACATTTTTCATTGTCATTAAATAACTGCGAAGTGATATTATGTAGTTGTGAAGAGATATAAAGGGTTCCTATCTACTGCCAAATGCACGATTGCCACAAAATAGCATGATGAGACACGAATGATACAAGGTGTTTAACAAATTCATAAGCGTCAATAAAACCTTCTCAAATTCTTCTTTCACCTGTCAATAAATAGTTGTGAAAAGAAGTAAAATGTTCCTTTCTACTGATAAATGCATGACTGAATGAACTTGGCGTCATGAGACAGGAACATATTAGATGTTCCATAAAAGAAATAGCGTCAAAAAGAAGGTCTTAAAGATTCATTTCACATGTCCTTAAGGAGATAAGAAGAGCCATAACATTATACTTTATACTGACAAATGCATGATGGCAAGAAATTGGTTTCAAGAGACACGGTCTATTCAATGGGTTTCAAAAAGTCATCATTTTCTAGGAAACGTTCAGAAAAATCTATGTGTATATGTCATTAAGTAGCTGTGAAGAGAAATAAAGGGGTTCAATCTACTGACAATCGCACGGCTGCCAGAAAGTTGCGTCACGAGACATGAACCATATAGAGTGTTTCATCAATGCAAATGAGTCAATAAGACGTTCTCAAAAGTACATTTTTCATTGTCATTAAAAAACTGCGAAGGGAAATAAATGGTTCCTTTCAACTGTCAATTCTATGATTGTCAGAAATTAGCTTCAAGAGGAACAAACAATCCAATGAGTTTCATAAAAGCATAAGAGTCATCAAAACGTCTTAAAAAGTTCATGCTTAGCTGTCATTAATTAGCTGTGAAGATATATATAGGGTACCTCGCTATTGGCAAATGCACGATTGCCAGATCTTGGCGTCAAGAGACACGAGGCATCGAATCAGTTGCATCAATGCACAAATGTCAGGAATACTTTTCAATTATGCATGTCCAACTGTCATTGCGAAGATGTGAAGAGAAATAAAGGGTTCCTATATACTGACAAATATATGATTGCGACAAAATGTTGTCAAGGGATTTGAACGGTCCAATGAGTTTCATAAAGGCATAAGTGTCAACAAAACCTTCTCAACAGTCAACATTTTCTGATTTTAATTAGTTGTGAAGAGAAGTAAATTCTTCTTATCTACTGAGAAATGCATGATTGTTACATCCTGTGTTCATGGGACTTGAACTGTCCAATGACTTTCACAAATGCAAAAATGACAGCTCAAGTTCTCAAAAGTGGACGATTATGTGAGATTAAGTAGTGGTGAAGAGATATAAAGGGTTCCTATCTACTGACAAATGCATGATTGCCACAAAATGGCATGAAGAGACACGAATGATACAAGGTGTTTAACGAATTAATAAGCGTCAATAAAACCTTCTCAAATTCTCCTTTCACATGTCAATAAATAGTTGTGAAGAGAAATAAAATGTTTCTTTCTACTGGCAAATGCATGATTGACAGAAATTGGCGTCATGAGACAGGAACATACAAGATGTTCCATAAATGAAATAGCGTCAACAAGAAGGTCTGAAAGATGCATTTCACATGTCCTTAAGTAGATGTGAAGAGCCATAACATTATACTTTATAGTGACAAATGCAAGATGGGAAGAAACTGCATTCAAGAGACACGGTCTATTCAATGGGCTTTCTACGGTCATCAGTTGACAAATGAACGATTGGCAGATATTGGCGTCAAGAGGCACGAGGCATCGAATGAGTTTAATAAATGCACGCGGGTCAGGAATACTTTTCAGATATGCATGTCCAACTGTCATTGCGAAGATGTGAAGAGAAAGAACGGGTTCCTATCTACTGACAAAAGCATGATTGCCAAAAAATGGCGGGTAGATACACGAATGATGCAAGGTCTTTAATAAATTCATAAGCGTCAACAAAACCTTATCACATTTTCCTTTCACCTGTCAATCAATAGTTGTGAAGAGAAATAAAATGTTCCTTTCTAATGAGAATTGCATGATTGACAAAAATTGGCGTCATGAGACAGGAACATACAAGATGGTTCATAAATGAAATAGCGTCAAACAAGAAGGTCTAAAAGGTGCATTTCACATGTCATTAAGTAGATGTCAAGAGACATACCATTATACTTTATACTGACAAATGCATGATGGCAGGAAATTGGATTCAAGAGACACGATCTATTAAATGGGCTTCATAAAGTCATCAATTTCTAGAAAACGGTCTGAAAAATGAATGTTTATATGTCATTAAATAGCTGTGAAGAGAAATATAGTGGTTCGATATCCTGACAAACGCACTCCTGCCAGATATTTGCGTCACGAGACATGAACCATATAGAATATTTCATAAATGCAAAAACCTCAATCAGAAGTTCTCAACAGTACATGTTTCATTGTCATTAAGTAAGTGCAAAGGGAAATAAATGGTTCCTTTAAACTGTCAAATATATGATTGTCAGAAATTGGCTTCAAGGGAATCAAACAATCCAATGAGATTCATAAAAGCATAAGAGTCATCAAAACGTCTTAATACGTTCATGATTAGCTGTCATTAATTAGTTGTGAAGAGATATAATTGGTTCCTCGCTATTGACTAATGCACGATTACCAAATATTGGCGTTAACAGACACGAGGCAACGGATGAGTTTTATAAATGCACAAGTGTCGTTAAAACGTGTCAAATATGCAGGTATTACTGTCATTGCGAAGATGTGAAGAGAAATAAAAGGTTCCTATGTACTGACAAATACATGATTGCCACAAAATCAAGTGAAGAGAATGATACAAGGTGTTTAATAAATGTTCCTTTGACCTGTCAATAAGTAGTTTTGAAGAGAAATAGAATGTTCCTTTCTACTGACAAATGCATGATTGACAGAAATTGTCGTCATGAGACAGGAACATACAAGATGTTTCATAAATAAAATAGCGTCAACAAGAAGATCTCAAAGGTGCATTTCACATGTCATTAAGTAGATGTGAAGGGACATAACATTATAATTTGTATTCAGAAATGCATGATGGCAAGAGACACGGTCTATTAAATGGGTTTGATAATGTCATCAGTTTCTAGAAAATGTTCTGAGAAATGGATGTTTAACTGTCATTAAGTAGATGTGAAGAGAAATAAAGAGGTCCTATATACTGACAAACGCACGACTGCTAGAAATTTGCGTCACGAGACAGAAACAATATAGTCTTACATCAATGCAAATGTGTCAATACGAAGTTCTCAAAAGGACAATTTTCATGTCATTAAGTAGCTGCGAAGGGAAATCAATGGTTCCTTTAAACTGTCAAATGTATGATTCTCAGAAATAGGGTTCAAGAGAATGAAACCATATATTGAGTGACCTAAATGCATCAGAGTCATCAGAACGTCTTAAAATGTTCATGCTTAGCTGTCATTAGCTAATAGTGAACAGATATAAAGGCTTACTCGCTACTGACTAATGCACGAGTGCCACATATAGCCGTGAAGAGACACGAGGCATGGAATGAGTTTTATAAACGTATAAGTGTCAGGAAAACTTGTCAAATATGCATGGCTAACTGTCAATGCGAAGATGTGAAGAGAAATAAAGGATTCTTATATACTGTCAAATATATCATTGCCACAAATTGTTGTCAAGGATCTTCAACAGTCCAATAATATTCATAAAGGCATTAGTGTCAAAAAAACATTCTCAATAGTTCAACATTTTCTGATATTAATTAGTTCTGAAGAGAAATAAATTCATCCTATCTGCTGGCAAATGCATGATTGCCACAAAATAACGTGAAGAGACACGAATGATACAAGGTGTTTAATAAATTCACAAGCGTCAACAAAACCTTTTTCCTTTTTTTCCTTTCAAAAGAAAAAAAAAATTTTCCTTTCACCTGTCAAGAAATAGTGAAGAGAAATAAAATGTTCCTTTCTAATGACAAATGCATGATTGACAGAAATTGGAGTCATGAGACAGGAACATACAAGATGATTCATAAATAAATAACGTCAACAAGAACGGTACATTTGAAATGTCATTAGTTAGATTTGAAGAGACATAACATTATACTTTATACTGACAAATGCATGATGGCAAGAAATTGGTTTCAAGAGAAACGGTCAATTAAACGGTTTTCATACGTTTCTAGAAAAAGCGGTCCTATCTACTGAGAAACGCACGCTGAAAGAAAGTTGCGTCACGAGATATTAACCATATTAAGTCTTTGACAAGTGCAAATGCGTCAATGAGAAGGTCTCAAAAGTACATTTTTCATTGTAATTAAGTAACTGCGAAGGGAAATAAATGGTTCCTTTAATTTGTCAAATGTATGATTACCATAAAGTTTCTTCAAGAGAATCAAAAAATCCATTGAGTTTCCTAAGAAGAAGCATCAAAAAGTCCTAAAACGTTCATGCTTAGCTGTCATTAATTAGTTGTGAAGAGATATATATGGTTCCTCGCTATTGAAAAAGCACGATTGCCACGACAGATCGAATGAGTTTCATAAATGCACAAGTTACAGGAAAACTTGTCAAAAATGCACGTCTAACCGTCATTGCGAACATGTGAAGAGAACTAAAGGGTTCCTATCTACTGACGAGTAAATGATTGCCACAAAATATCGTGAGGAGACACGAATGATACAAGGAGTTTAATAAACTGATAAGCGTCAACAAAGCCTTGTTAAATTTTCCTTTCACCCGTCAATAAATAGTTGTGAAGAGAAATAAAATGTTCCTTTCTACTGACAAATGCATGATTCGAAGAAACTAGCGTCATGAGACAGAAACATAGATGATGTTTCGTAAAAGAAATTGCGTCAACAAGCAGGTCCGAAAGCTCCATTTCATATGTCATGAAGTAGCTGGGAAGAGGCATAACATTATACTTTATACTGACAAATGCATGATGGCAAGAAATTGGTTTCAAGAGACATGGTCCATTAAATGGGTTTCATAAAGTCATCAACTTCTAGAAAACGTTCTGATATATTGATGTTTCTATGTCATTAAGTAGCTGTGAAGAGAACTAAAGGCGTCCTATCTACTGACAAACGCACGCCTGCCAGAAATTTGCGTCACGAGACATGAACCATATAAAGGCTTTTAT
This sequence comes from Megalonaias nervosa, assembly GCA_016617855.1. NCBI lineage: Eukaryota > Metazoa > Mollusca > Bivalvia > Unionida > Unionidae > Megalonaias > Megalonaias nervosa. The sequence continues at coordinate 17,655 of JAECUM010095243.1, read as the reverse complement.
AAATGCAAATGCGTCAATAAGAAGTTCTCAAAAGTAGATTTTTCAATGTCATTGAAAAGCTGCGAATGGAAATAAATGGTTCCTTTAAACTCTCAAATGTATGATTGTCAGAAATTGACTTCAAGAGAATCAAACCATCCATTGAGTCTCCCAAATGCATAAGAGTCATCAAAACGTCTTAAAACGTTCCTGCTTAGCAGTCATTAATTAGATGTGAAGAGATAGAAAGTTTTCTTTCCTATTGACAAATGCACGATATTGGCGACAAGAGACACGAGGCATCGAATGAGTTTCATAAATGCACAAGTGTGAGGAAAACTTTTTAAATATGCATGTACAACTGTCACTGGAAAGATGTGAAGAGAAATAAAGTTACAACATACTTAAAAATATATGATTGCCATAAATTCTTGCCAAGGGACTTGAACAGTCCAGTGAGTTTCATAAAGGCATAAGTGTCAAAAAAACCTGCTGAAAAGTGCAACATTTTGTGATATTAATTAGTCCTGAAGAGAACTAAATTCTTCTTATCTACTGAGAAATGCATGATTACCACACCCTGTGTTCAGGGGACTTGAACTGTCCAATGACTTACACAAATGCATCAATGACAGGCAAAGGTCCCAAAAGTGGACGTTCATGTGATATTAAATTGTTGTGAAGGGAAATAAAGGGTTCCTTTGTACTGAAAAATGCATGATTGCAACAAAATGGCGTGAAGAGACACGAATGATACACGAAGTTTAATAAAGTCATAGGAGTCAATAAAACCTTCTCAAATTTGGCTTTCATCTGGCAATAAATAGTTATGAACAGATATAAAATGTTCCGTTCTACTGACAAATGCATGATTGACAGAAATTGGCGTCATGAGACAGGAATATACAAGATGTTTCATAAATGAAATAGCGTCAACTAGAAGGTCTCAAATGGCCATTTCACATGTCATTAAGTAGATGTGGATAGACATACCATTATACTTTAAAAGACAAATGCATCATGGCAAGAAATTGGTTTGAAGAGACACGGACTATTAAATGGGATTCATAAAGTCACAATTTCAAGAAAAGGTTCTCAAAAATGGATGTTTATATGTCATTAAGTAGCTGTGAAGAGAAATAAAGGGGTCCTATCAATAAGAAGTTATCAAAAGTACATTTTTCATTGTCATGAAGTAGCTGCGAAGGAAAATAAATGGTTCCATTAAACTGTCAAATGTATGATTCTCATTAATTGGATTCAAGAGAATCACACCGTCCAATGAGATTCCTAAATGAATCAGAGTCATCAAAACGACTTAAAACGTTCATACTTAGCTGTCATGATTTAGTTGTGAACAGATATAAAGGGTTCCTCGCGATTCACAAATGCACGATTGCCATATATTGGCGTCAAGAGACATGAGGCATCGAACGAGTTTCATACACGCACAAGTGTCATAAAAACTTGTCAAATATGCATCTCTAACTGTCATTGCGAAGATGTGAAGAGATATAAAGGGTTCCTATATACCGACAAATATATTATTGCAACAAATTCTTGTCAAAGGAGTTGAACAGTCCAATGAGTATCATAATGGTATAAACGTGCATGAACTCTTCTGAAAAGTGGAACAGTTTCTGATATTAATTAGTTGTGAAGAGAAATAAATTCTTCATATCTACTGAGAAATGCATGATTGCCACATCATGTGCTCACGGGACTTGAACTGTCCAATCACTTTCACAAATGCATCGATGACAGCCAAAGTTCTCAAAAGTGGACATCAATATGATATTAAGTAGTTGCGATGAATAATAAAGGGTACTTTTCTACTGACAAATGCATGATTGCCGCAATATGGCGTGAAGAGAAACGAATGATACAAGGTGTTCTCAAACTGTCCTTACACCTCTCGATAAATAGTTTTGAAAAGAAATAAAATTTCCCCTTCATGTGACAAATGCATGATTGACAGAAATTTCCGTCATGAGACAGGAACATAGAAGATGTTTCATAAATGACACAGCGTCAAGAAGAAGCTTTCAAAGGTGCTTTTCACATGTCATTAAGTAGATGTGAAGAGACATAACATTATTCTTTATACTGACAAATGCATGATATAGAAATTATTTTCAAGAGACACGGTGTATTAAATGGGTTTCATAAGGTCATCAGATTCTAGAAAACGTCCTGAAAAATGGATGTTTATATGTCATTAAGTAGCTGTGAAGAGAAATAAAGGCGTCCTATCTACTTACACACGCACGCCTGAAATAAATTTGCGTCAGGAGACATGAACCATATAGAGTCTTTCATAAATGCAAATGCGTCACTAAGAAAGTTGTCAAAAGTACATTTTTCATTGTCATTAATTAGCTGCGAAGGGAAATATATGGTTCCTTTGAAATCTCACATGAGTCATTCTTCACAAATTGGCTTCAAGAGAATCAAACCTTCCATTGAATTTCCTAAATGCATAAGAGTCATCAAAACGTCATAAAAACTTCCTGCATAGCTGTCATTAATTAGTTGTGAAGAGATATCAAGAGTGCTCAGATATCGGCGTTATGAGACACGTGGCATCGAAAGAGATTAATAATGGAGCAAGTGTCAGGAACTCTTGTCAAATATGCATGTCTAACTGTTATTGTGAAGATGTGATGAGAAATAAAGGGTTCCTATCTACTGACAAATGCATGATTGCCACAAAATGGCGTGAAGAGACACGAATGATACAAGGTGTTAAATAAATTCATACGCGTCAACAAAACCTTCTCAAATTTTCCTTTCACCTGTCAATAAATAGTTGTGAACACAAATACAATGTTCCTTTGCACTGACAAATGCATGATTGACAGAAATTGGCGTCATGAGACAGGAACATAGAAGATGTTTCATAAATGAAAGAGCCTCAACAAGAGGGTCTCAAAGGTACATTTCACATGTCATTAAGTAGATGTGAAGAGACATAACATTATAACTTATACTGACAAATGCATGATGGCAAGAAATTGGTTTCAAGAGCCACGGTCTATTAAAAGGGTTTCATAAGGTCATCAGTTTGAAGAAAACGTTCTGAAAAATGGATCTCTATATGTAATTAAATAGCTGTGAAGAGAAATAAAGTGGTCACATCTACTAACAAACTGACTCATGCCAGAAGTTTGCGTCACGAGACATGAACCATATAATCTCTGTCATAGATGTAAATGCGTCAATAAGAAGTTATCAAAAGTACATTTTGTATTGTCATTATGTAGCTGTGGAGGGACATAAATGGTTCCTTTAAACTGTCAAATGTATGATTGTCAGAGATTGGCTTCAAAAGAATCAAACCATAAAATTGTATAAATGTATAAGAGTCAAGAATACGTCTTCAAACGTTCATGTTTAGCTGTCCAAAAATATTTCTGAAGAGATACAAATGGTTCCTCACTATTGACAAATGTACGCTTGTTAGATATTGGCGCCAAGAGACACGAGGCACCTAATGAGTTTATTAAATTCATAAGTGTCAGGAAAACTTATCAGATATGCATGTATAACTGTGAATGCGATGATGTGAAGAGAAATAACGGGTTCCTCTATACTGACAAATATATGATTGCAACAAATTGTTGGCAAGGGACTTGAACAGTCCAATGAGTTACATAAAGGAGTATGTGTCAAAAAAACCTTCACAAAAGTGCAACATTTTCTGATATTAATTAGTTCTGAAGAGAAATAAATTCTTCCTATGTACTGAGAAATACATTATTGCCTCATCGTGTGTTCAGGGGATTTGAACTGTCCAATGACTTTCACAAATGCATAAATGACAGCCAAAGTTCTCACAAGTGCAAGTGTATGTGCCATTTAGTAGTTCTGAAGAGAAATAAAGGGTTCCTATCTACTGACAAATGCATGATTGCCAAAAAATGCCGTGAGGAGACACGAATGATACATGCTGTATAATAAATGCACAAGAGACAACAAAACCTCCTCAAATTCTCCTCTCACCTGTCAATAAATAGCTATGAACACAAATACAATGTTCCTTTCTACTGACAAATGAATGATTGACAGAAATTGGCTTCATGAGACAGGAGCATACAAGATGTTTCACCAATTAAATAGAGTGAACAAGAAGGTCGTAAATGTGCATTTCACATGTCATTAAGTAAATGTGAGGAGCCATAACATTAAACTTTATACTGACAAACGCATGATGGCAAGAAATTGGATTTAAGAGACACGGTCTATTAACTTGGGTTCATAAGGTCATCAGTTTCTAGAAAACGTTCTGAAAAATTGATGTTTATATGTCATTAAGTTGCTGTAAAAAGAAATAGTGGTCCTATCTACTGACAATGGCACGTTTGCCATAAATTAGCGTCACGACACATGTACCATATAAAGGCTTTCATAAGAGCAAATGCGTCAATAAGAAGTTCTCAAAAGTACAGTTTTCATTGTCATTAAGTAGCTGCGAAGGGAAATAATTGATTCCTTTAAATTGTCAAATGTATGATTGCCAGAAATTAGCTTCAAGAGAATCAAACCATCCTTTGACTTTCCTAAATGCTTAGGAGAAATCAACACGTTTTAAAACGTTCTTGCTTTGATGTCAATAATTCGTTGTGAAGACATATAAATGGTTCCTCCCAATTAACAAATGCACGATTTCCAAATATGACTTTCATAAATGCACAAGTGTCAGGAAAGCTTGTCAAATATGCATGCCTAACTGTCATTGCGAGGATGAGAAGAGAAATAAAGAGACCCGATCTACTGACAAATGCGTGATTGCCACAAATTGTTATCAAGGGACTTGAACAGTCCAATGAGTTTCATAAAGGCATAAGTGTCAACAAAACCTCCTCAGAAGTTCAAGATTTTCTGATATTAATTAATTGTGAATTGAAATAAATTCTTCCTATCTACTGAGAAATGTATGATTGCCAGAATCTGTGTTCAGGGGATTTCAACTGTCCAATGACTTCACAAATGCTTAAATGGCAGCGTAAGTTCGACAAAGTGGACGTTTATGTGATTTTAAGTAGTTGTGAAGAGAACTAAAGGGTTCCTATCTACTGACAAAAGTATGATTGCCTCAAAATGGCGTGAAGAGAAACGAATGATACAAGGTGTTTAATAAATTCATAAGCGTCAACAAAACCTTCTCAAAATTTCCTTTAACCTGTCAAAAAATAGTTGTGAGGAGAAATAAAATGTCACTTTCTACTGACAAATGAATGATTAACAGACATTGGCGTCTTGAGACAGGAACATACAAGATGTTCAATCAATGAAATAGGGTCAACAAGAAGGTCTGAAAGGTGCATTTCACATGTAATTAAGAAGATGTGGAGGGACATAATAGTATACTTTATACTGACAAATGCATGATGACAAGAAATAGGTTTCAAGAGACACCGTCTATTAAATGGGTTTCATCAAGTCATCAGTTTGAAGAAAACGTTCTGAAAAATGGATGTTTACGTGTCATTAGGTAGCTGTGAAGAGAGATAAAGTGGTCAGATCTACTGTCAAAAGCACGCTTGCCAGAAATTTCCGACACGAGAAATGAACCATATAAAGTCTTTCATAAATGCAGATGCGTCAATAAGAAGTACTAAAAAGTACATTTTTCATTGGCAAAAAGTAGCTGCGAAGGGAAATAAATGGTTCCTTTAAACTTTCAGATGTGTGATTCTCAGACCTTGGCTTCAAGAGAATCAAACGATCTAATGAGTTTCCTAAATGCATAAGAGTCATCAAAACGTCTTAATACGTTCATGCTTAGCTGTCATTAATTAGTTGTGAAAAGATATAAAGTCCTCCTCGCTATTGACAAATGCAAGATTGGCAGATATTGACGTCAAGAGACACATGGTATCTACTGACAAATGCATGATTCACAGAAATTGGCGTCATGAGAAAGGAACATACAAGATGTTTCATAAATGATATTCCGTCAAGAAGAAAGTCTCAAAGCTCCATCTCATATGTCATTAAGTAGCTGCGAGGGAACACAACATTCTACTTTATACTGACAAATGCATGATGGCAAGAAATTGGTTTCAAGAGACACGGTCCATTAAATGGGTTACATAAAGTCAGCAGATTCTAGAAAACGTTTTGTGAAATGGATGTTTCTATGTCATTAAGTAGCTGTGAGGAGAAATAAAGGGGTCCAATCTACTGACAGACGCACGCCTGCCAGAAATATATGTCGCAAGACATCAACCATACAGAGTCTTTCAAAAATGAAAATGCGGCGGTAAGAAGTTCTCTAAAGAACATTTTTCATTGTCATTAAGTAGCTACCAGGGGAAATAAATGGATCCTTTAAACTGTCAAATGTATGATTGTCAGAAATTGTTTTCAAGAGAATTATACCATCCATTGAGTTTCCTAAATGCATAAGAGTCATTAAAACGTCTTAAAACGTTCATGCTTAGCTGCCAGTAATTATTTGTGAAGTGATATAAAGCGTTCTTCGCTATTGACAAATGCTCGATTGCATGATATTGGCGTCAAGAGACACGAGGCATCGAATGAGTTTCATAAATGCACAAGTGTCAGAAACAATTGTTAAATATGCATGTATAACTGTCATTGCGAAGATGTGAAGAGAAATAATGGGTTCCTATATAATGAGAAATATATGATTGCCACAAATTGTTGTCAAGGGACTTCAACAGTATAATGAAATGGGGTCAACAAGAAGGCCACAAAGGTGTATTTCACGTCTCATTAACTAGATATGGAGGGATATAACCTAACACTTTCTACCGACAAATGCATGATGGCAAGAAATTGGTTTCAAGAGACACGGTCTATTAAATGAGATACATAAAGTCATCACTTTCTAGAAAACGTTCTGAAAAATGCATCTTGATATGTCATAAAGAGCATGTGAAGAGAGATAAAGCTGTCCAATCTACTGACAAACGCACGCCTGCCAGAAATTTCCATTATTCTCAGAAATTGGCTTCAACACAATCAAACCATCTATTGAATTTCATAAATGCATACTAGTCATTCAAATTTCTTAAAACGATCATGCTTACCTGTCATTAATTAGCTGTGAAGAGATTTAAAGTCCTCTTCGCTATTGACAAATGCAAGATTTGCAGATATTGGCGTCAAGAGACACGTGACATCGAATGAGTTTCATAAATGCACAAGTGTCAGGAAACCTTGTCAAATATGCATGTCTAACTGTCATTGCGAAGATGTGAAGAGAAAAAAAGGGTTCCTATATACTGACAAATATATGATTGCCACAAACTGTTGTCAAGGGACTTGAACAGTAATATCAGTTTCATAAAGGCATAAGTGTCAACAAAACCTTCTCAAAAGTGCAACATTTTCTGATATTAATTACTTGTGAAGAGAAATATTTTCTACGTATCGACTGAGAAATGCATGATTGAAACATCCTGGTTTCAGGGAACTTGAACTGTCCAATGACTTTGACAAATGCATAAATGACAGCCAGAGTTCTCAAAAGTGGACGATTATGTGATATTAAGTAGTTGTAAAGAGAAATAAAGAGTTCATATCTACTGAACAATGCATGATTGCCACAAAATGAAGAGACTCGAATGATACAAGGTGTTTGACAAATTCATAAGCGTCACTAAAACCTTCTGAAATTCTCCTTTCACCTGTCAATAAATAGTTGTGAAGAGAAATAAAATGTTTCTTGCTACTGACAAATGCATCAATGACAGAAATTGGCGTCATGAGACAGGAACATACAATATGTTCCATAAATGAAATAGCGTCAACAAGAAGGTCTGAAAGATGCATTTCACATGTCATTAAGACGATGTGAAGAGCCATATCATTATACTTTATACTGACAAATGCATAATGGCAAGAAATTGGTTACAAGGGACACGGTCTTTTCAATAGGTTTCATAAAGTCAATAAGTTTCATAAAAGCATAAGTGTCATCAAAACGTCTGGTTCCTATATACTGACAAGTATATGATTGCCACAAACTGTTGTCAAGGGCCTTGAACAGTAATATCAGTTTCATAAAGGCATAAGTGTCAACAAAACCTACTCAAAAGTGCAACATTTTCTGATATTAATTACTTGTGAAGAGAAATAATTTCTACGTATCAACTGAGAAATGCATGATTAAAACATAACGTTTTCAGGGGACTTGAACTGTCCAATGACTCTCACAAAGGCATAAATTACAGAAAAAATTTCTCAAAAGTGGACGTGTATGTGATATTAAGTAGTTGTGAAGAAAATAAAGGGTTCCTATCTACTGACAAATCCATGATTGCCACAAAATGGCATGAAGAGACACGAATTATACAAGGTGTTCAATAAATTCATAAGCGTCAATCAAACCTTCTCAAATTCTCCTTTCACCTGTCAATAAATAGTTGTGAAGAGAAAAAAAAAATGTTTCTTTCTACTCACAAATGCATGATTGACAGAGAATGGCGTCATGAAACAGGAGCATACAAGATGTTTCCTAAAAGAAATAGCGTCAACAAGAAGGTCTGAAAGATGCATTTCACATGTTCTCAAGCAGATGTGTACATAAATAACATTATACTTTATAATCACAAATGCATAATGGCAAGAAATTGTTTTCAACAGACACGGTCTATTCAATCGGTTTCATAAAGTCATCAGATTCTTAAGAACTTTCAGAAAAATGCATGTTTCTATGTCATTAAGTAGCTGTGAAGGGAAAAAAAGGGGTCCAATCTATTGACAAACGCACGGCTGCCAGAAACTTGCGTCACGAGATATGAACAATATATAGTGTTTGATAATTGCAAACACGTCAATAAGTAGTTCTCAAAAGTACATTTTTCATTGTCATTAAGTAGCTGCGAAGGGAAATAAATGGTTCCTTTCAACTGTCAATTCTATGATTGTCAGAAATTAGCTTCAAGAGGAACAAACAATCCAATGAGTTTCATAAAAGCATAAGAGTCATCAAAACGTCTTAAAACGTTCATGCTTAGCTGTCATTAATTAGCTGTGAAGATATATATAGGGTACCTCGCTATTGACAAATGCACGATTGCCAGATCTTGGCGTCAAGAGACACGAGGCATCGAATCAGTTGCATCAATGCACAAATGTCAGGAATACTTTTCAATTATGCATGTCCAACTGTCATTGCGAAGATGTGAAAAGAAATAAAGGGTTCCTATACACTGACAAATATACGATTCCTTCAAATTGTTGTCAAGGAACTTAAACAGTCAATTGAGTTTCATAAAGGCATAAGTGTCAACAAAACCTTCTCAAAAGTGCAACATTTTCTGATTTTAATTAGTTGTGAAGAGAAGTAAATTCTTCCTATCTACTGAGAAATGCATGATTGTCACATCCTGTGTTCAAGGGACTTGAACTGGCCAATGATTTTCACAAATGCATAAATGACAGTTCTCAAAAGTGGATGTTTGTGTGATACTAAGTACTTATGAAGAGACATAAAGGGATCATATCTCCTGACAAATGTATGATTGCCACAAAATTACATGAAGAGACACGAATGATAAAAGGTGTTTAACAAATTCATAAGCGTCAACAAAACCTTCTCAAATTGTCCTTTCATCTGTCAATAAATAGCTGTGAAGAGAAATAAAATTTTCCTTTCTACTGACAAATGCATCAAGGACAGAAAATTGCGTCATGAGAAAGAAACATACAAGATGTTCCATGAATGAAATAGCGTCAACAAGATGGTCTCAAAGATGCATTTCACATGTCCTTAAATAGAGGTGAAGAGCCATAACATTATACTTTATACTGACAAATGCATGATGGCAAGAAATTGGCTTCAAGAGACACGGTCTATTCAATGGGTTTCAGAAAGTCATCAGATTCTCTAGAACGTTCTGAAACAATGATGTTTATATGTCATTAAGTAGCTGTGAAGGGAAACAAAGGGGTACAATCTAGTGACAAAACGCACGGCTGCCAGAAAGTTGCGTCACGAGACATGAAGCATATAGAGTGTTTCATAAATGCAAAGAACTGAATCAGAAATTCTCACAAGTACATATTTCATTGTCATTAAGTAGCTGCGAAGGGAAATAAATGGTTCCTTTAAACTGTCAACTGTATGGTTCTCAGATATTCTCTTCAAGAGAATCAAACAATCCAGTCAGTTTCATAAAGACATAAGAGTCATCAAAACGTCTTAATACGTTCATGCTTACCTGTCATAAATTAGTTGTGAAGAGATATAAGAGCTTCCTCGCTTTTGACAAATGAAAGTTTGGCAGATATTGGCGTCAAGAAGCACCAAGCATTGAATGAGTTTCATAAATGCACAAGTGTCAGGAATACTTTTCAAATATGCATGTCCAACTGTCATTGCGAAGATGTGAATAGAAATAAAGGGGTCCTATATACTAACAAATATATGATTGCCACAAATTGTTGTCAAGGTGCTTAAACAGTCAATTGAGTTTCATAAAGGCATAAGTGTCAACAAAACCTTCTCAAAAGTGCAACATTTTTTGACTTTAAGTAGTTGTGAAGAGAAATGAAATAATCCTATATACTGACAAATGCATGAGTGACACAAAATGACATGAAGACACACGAATGATACACGTATTAAGAAGTTTTGATGACTCTTATGCTTTTATGAAACTCATTGGATTGTTTGATTTTCTTGAAGCCAATTTCTGACAATCATACATTTGGCAGTTTAAAGGAGCCATTTATTTCCCTTCGCAGTTACTTAATGACAATGAAAAGTGTACTTTTGACAACTTCTTATTGACGTATTTGCATTTATGAAAGATTCTATATGGTTCATGTCTCGTGACGCAACTTTCTAGCAGGCGTGCGTTTGTCAGTATATCGAACACCTTTATTTCTCGTCACAGTTAGCTAATGACATATAAACATCAATTTTTTCAGAACGTTTTCTAGAAACTGATGACTTTATGAAACCCATTAAATACACCGTGTGTCTTGAAACCAATTTCTTGCCATCATGCATTTGTCAGTATAAAGTATAATGGTATGTCTCTTCACATCTACTTAATGACATGGGAAATGCACCTTTCAGACCATCTTGTTTGACGCTATTTCATTTATGAAACATCTTGTTTGTTCCTGTGATGCAATTGTCAGTAGAAAGGAACATATTATTTCTCTTCACAACTATTTATTGACAGGTGAAAGGAGAATTTCAGAAGGTTTTGTTGACGCTTATGAATTTATTAAACACCTTGTATCATTCGTGTCTCTTCACGCCATTTTGTGGCAATCATGAATTTGTCAGTAGGTAGGAACCCTTTATTTCTCTTCACAACTACTTAATATCACATAAACGTCCACATTTGAGCATTTTGGCTGTCATTTATGCATTTGTGAAAGTCATTGGACAGTTCAAGTCATAGGGACACAGGATGTGACAATCATGCATATCTCAGATGATAGGAGAATTTACTTCTGTTCACAACCAATTAATATCAGAAAATGTTGCACTTTTGAGAAGGTTTTCTTGACACTTATGCCTTTATGAAACTCATTGTACTGTTCAAGTCCCTTGACAAGAATTTGTGGCAATCATATATTTGTCAGTATATAAGAACCCTTTATTTCTCTTCACATCATCGCAATGACAGTTGGACATGCATATTTGAAAAGTATTCCTGAGACTTGTGCATTTATGAAACTCATCCGATGCCTCGTGCCTCTTGACGCCAAGATCTGGCAATCGTGCATTGGTCAATAGCGAGGAACCCTTTATATCTCTTCACAGCTAATTAATGACAGCTAAGCATGAACGTATTAAGACGTTTTGATGACTCTTATGCTTTTATGAAACTCATTGGATTGTTTGATTTTGTTGAAGCTAATTTCTGACAATCATACATTTGACAATTTAAAGGAACCATTTATTTCCCTTCGCAGTTACTTAATGACAATGAAAAATGTACTTTTGAGGACTTCTTTTTGTTCCATTTGCATTTATCAAACACTGTATATGGTTCATGTCTCGTGACGCAACTTTCTGGTTGCCGTGCGTTTGGGACTAGATTGGACCCCTTTATTTCTCTTCACAGCTACTTAATCACATATAAACATCCATTTTTCAGAACATTCCCGAGAAACTGATGACTTTATGAATCCCATTGAATAGACCGTGTGTCTTGAAACCAATTTCTTGCCATCATGCTTTTGTTAGTATACATTTTATGGCTCTTCACATCTAATTAAGGACATGTGAAATGCATCTTTCAGAACTTTTTGTTGACGGTATTTTATTTATTGAACATCTTCTTTGATCCTGACTCATGACGCCAATTTCTCTCAATCATGCATTTGTCAGTAGAAAGAAACATTATATTTCTCTTCACACCTATTTATTGACAGGTGAAAGGAACATTTGAGAAGGTTTTACTGACGCTTATAAATTTGTTAAACACCTTGTATCACTCGTGTCTCCTCCTGATATTTTGAGGCAATCATGCATTTGTCAGTAGATAGGAACCCTTTGTATCTCTTCATAAGTACTTTATATCACATAAACTTCCACTTTTGAGAACTTTGGCAGTCATTTATGCATTTGTGAAAGTCATTGGAAAGTTCAAGTCCCCTGGAAACTTGATGTGACAATCATGCATTTCCCTGTTGATACGTTGAATTTATTTCTATTCACAACTAATTAATATCATAAAATGTTGCACTTTTGAGAAGGTTTTGTTGGCAATTATGCCTTTATGAAACTCATTGGACTGCTCAAGTCCCATGACAAACATTTGTGGCAATCATGCATTTGTGAGTATATAGGAACCATTTATTTCTCTTCATATTCTCGCAATGACCGTAGACATGCATATGTGACAAGTTCTCGTGACACTTGTGCATTTATGCGACTAATTCGATGCCTCGTGTCTCTTGACGCCAAGATCTGGCAATCGTGCATTTGTCAATAGCGAGGAAGCCTTTATATCTCTTCACAACTAATTAATGACAGCTAAGCATGAACGTTTTAAGACGTTTTGATGACTATTATGCTTTTATGAAACTCATTGGATTGTTTGATTCTCTTTAAGATATTTTCTGACAATCATACATTTGACAGTTTAAAGGAACCATTTTTTTTTCCCACTTCGCAGTTACTTAATGACAATGAAAAATGTACTTTTGAGAACCTTTTATTGACGTATTTGCATTTATGAAAGATTCTATCTGGTTCATGTCTCGTGACGCAAATTTATGTCAGGCGTGTGATTGTCAGTATATTGAACATATTTATTTCTCTTCACTGCTACCTAATGATATATAAACATTCATTTTTCACAACGTTTTCTAGAAACTGATGACTTTATGAAACCCATTTAATAGATCGTGTCTCTTGAAACCAATTTCTTGCCATCATGCATTTGTCAGTATAAAGTATAATGGGATGTCTCTTCACATCTACTTAATGACATGTGAAATGCACCATTGAGACCTTCTTGTTTGACGCTATTTCATTTATGAAGTATATTGTATGTTCCTGTCTCATGACGCAAATTTCTTTGAATCATGCATTTGTCAGTAGAAAAGAACATTGTATTTCTCTTCACAACTATTTATTGACAGGTCAAATGAACATTTGAGAAAGTTTTGTTGACGCTTATGAATGTATTAAACACCTTGTGTCATTCATGTCTCTTCACGCCATTTTGTGGCAATCATACATTTTTCAGTAGAACAGAAACCCTTTATTTCTCTTTACAACTACTTAATATCACATAAACGTCCACTTTTGAGATCTTTTGATGTCATTTATGCATTTGTGAAAGTCTTTCGACAGTTCAAGTCCCATGGACACAGGATGAAACAATCATGCATTTCTCAATAGATAGGAAGAATTTACTTATCCTCACAACTAATTAATATCAGAAAATGTTGCACTTTGGAGAAGGTTTTGTTGACACTTATGCCTTTATGAAACTCATTGGACTATTCAAGTCCCTTGACAACAGTTTGTGGCAATCATATATTTGTCAGTATATAGGAACCCTTTATTTCTCTTCACATCTTCGCAATGACAGTTGGACATGCATATATGAAAAGTATTCCTGACACTTGTGTATTTATGAAACTAATTCGATGCCTCGTGCCTCTTGACGCCAAGATCTGGCAATCGTGCATTTGTCAATAGCGAGGTACCCTTTATATCTCTTCACAACTAATTAATGACAGCTAAGAATGAACGTATTAAGACTTTTTGATGACTCTTATGCTTTTATGAAACCGATTGGATTGTTTGATTCACTTGAACCCAATTTCTGACAATCATTTATTTCCCTTCGTAGTTACTTAATGACAATGAAAAATGTACTTTTGAGGACATCTTATTGGCGCATTTGCATTTATGTAACACTCTATATGGTTCATGTCTCGTGACGCAACTTTCTGGCAGCCGTGCGTTTGTCAATAGATTGGACCCCTTTATTTCTCTTCACCGCTACTCAATGTCATTAAAATATCCATTTTTCAGAACGTTCTGAGAAATGCATGATTTTTACATCCTGTGTTCATGGGAGTTGAACTGTCGAATAACTTTCACAAATGCATAAATGACAGCCAAAGTTCTCAAAAGTGGACGTTTATGTGATATTAGGTAGTTTTGAAGAGATATATAGGGTTGCTATCTACTGACAAATGCATGATTGCCACAAAATCTAATGAAGAGACACGAATGATACAAGGTGTTCAACAAATTGATAACTGTCAACAAAACCTTCTCAAATTCTCCTTTCACCTCTCAATAAATAGTTGTGAAGAGAAATAAAATGTTTCTTTCTACTGACAAATACATGATTTACAGAAATTGGCGTCATGAGACATGAACATACAAGTTGTTCCATAAATCAAATAGCGTCTATTAAATGGGTTTCATAATGTCATCAGTTTCAAGCAAACGTTCTGAAAAAAAATGGATGTTTTTATGTCATTAAGTAGCTGTGAAGAGAAATAAAGGGGTCCTAGCTACTGACAATCGCAAGCCTGCCAGAAATCTGCGTCACGAGACAAGAACCATATAGAGTCTTTCATAAATGCAAATGCGTCAATAAGAAGTCCTCAAAAGTACATTTTTCATATCATCAAGTGGTTGCGATGGGAAATAAATGGTTCCTTTAAACTGTCAAATGTATGATTGTCAGAAATTGGCTTCAGGAGAATCAAACATTTATATTCAGTTTCCTAAATACATAAGAGTCATCAAAACGTCTTAGAACGTTAAGAATATCGACGTCATTTTCCTGACAGAAACATGGCTAAAAACATCAGGCGATGAACCCAAGTGTGTGGATCTAACACCCTCCGGTTACTCCATCAAGTCGTTCCCCGCCACTCTCGCGGAGGTGGAATTGCTGTCATCGCAATGATCTCCATGATCAACCGTCTTAACTACATAACAACTTTCCCTTTCGACCACACATCGTTTGAACTAGTCCAAACTACACTCACACTGGAACAAAGGTCAGTCCATTTTTTCTGCCTCTACCGCCCTCCTCCTAGTAGGAAAAACAAGCTGACATAATCTCTCTTTTTGGAGCAGTTTCCGAATCTCCTGGAGTATGGAAATTCGATAGGTGGCTACTTGATTATTCTTGGAGATTTCAACTTTCACTTTGACTGTCCTGGAAACCCATGCACAGATTCCATTCACGTTTTCAACCTCAAACAGTCAGTTAGCCAACCCACCCATAAACATGGTCACATATTAGACTGGATTCTTTACATACCTGATGATAATATTCTTCAGTCCTCCCTTGTGTCCCACGAACTTTCATCAGATCACCTCTGCATTATATGCCATCTTGACGTATCGGTCCCTAACCCTCCACCTTTATTTGCTACTAAAAGAAACCTCCGTATGATAAACAGAACCAAACTAATGCATGACATCCAAGCAAACCTAACAACTCGCTTGCCTACTACAGCAGAACAACTTGATAACTGCCTGCGTTCATTGCTCGACAAACATGCCCCAGCAAGCAAGTGCAGAGTAGGAATTCAGAAGTGTTATCCGTGGTATAGCAGTGTTAGGGACCAGCTTCGCACTGCTAAAAGAGACCGCCGTAAAGCTGACAGGCTTTGTCTTTCCACCAGACTCACTATTCATAAGCAGATATATGATGCCGCTAAGAAGAATGTTACAAACATAGTCCATGCAGCTAAATCAGCCCACTACAGTACTAAAATCATGGAAAGTAAAAACTGCAAAGAGCTATTTGAGATTACTAACAAGCTGATGTCAAGGAACAAATGTACACCACTTCCAGCTACCTTCTCTCTAGTCGACCGTCCGGACCTGTTTGCAAATTTCTTCCGTGACAAAGTACAAACCATCAGAGATAAACTTGACAACACAATTTCAGTTGACTCGTCGTCACCATACAGTTGCGATACAGAATTTCAGCGGCAACCGTTAGCAGCATTTGAACCTGTCTCTATCGATTTAGTACGTACAATCGTGATGAAGAGTGCACCAAAGTCATGTGAACTGGATCCGATTCCGACGTCACTGCTGCTAGAGTGCTTGGATCCAATATTGCCTTCACTAACTGATGTTATTAATACCTCTCTCTCATCTGGGAGATTCCCATCATTTTACAAAACTGCCATTGTAAAGCCTCTGCTGAAGAAACCAACACTCGACCATAATGATTTAAAGAACTACCGCCCAGTTTCCAATCTCCCATTCATGTCAAAAATCTTAGAAAAAGTTGTTCTATCCCAACTTGTATCTCATCTGAATTCAAACAGTCTTTTTAGCAATGTACAGTCTGCATATCGCCCTTGCCACAGTACTGAAACTACTCTTCTGAAAGTAGTCGATGACCTTATCTCTGCTTTGGATAGCGGAAAGATTACAGTCCTCACTCTCCTTGACTTGTCTGCAGCATTTGACACTATAGACCATGATATATTACTTCACCGTCTCCAGCATGTATTTGGCATTCATGATACGGCCTTACTATGGTTCAAGTCCTACTTGGTCAACAGGACACAAATTGTGTCCGCAAATGGAAAACACTCCAGCCCAGTTGATCTATGCTGTGGTGTTCCACAGGGGTCTGTTCTTGGACCTGTTCTCTTCATTCTATACACTCAGCCACTCTCAAGTGTCATAGATCATCATCCAGTGTCTCACCAATTGTATGCTGATGACACCCAAATATACAAATCTAGCCATCCAACTGAAGTTGAAGCTACCATCCAAGGCGTAGAGAGGTGCATTTCCGATGTGAAATCATGGATGACATGTAACAAGCTGCAGATGAATGATGATAAACTGAAGCCATTCTGATTACAACACAAAGACTTTCTCATTCACATCCTTTACCTCAGACAATAAATATCAGCAACATCAACATTAAATTCACACAGTCAGTATGAAACCTCGGTGTCACTCTCGACAGTACTCTCTCGCTGCACCAACATGTCATGAACATATGCGAGGCTGCATATCTTGAGCTGCGACGATTCAGCTCCATTCGCAAGTATCTTTCAGTTGATGCCACTAAAACACTTGTGTGTTCCTTAGTACTTTCAAGACTGGACTATTGTAACTCAATTCTGTCTGGTTCGTCTCAATATCTACTTCAGAAACTTCAAAAAGTCCAAAATACAGCTGCACGAATCATCCTTAGAGTACCACGATCAGAGCACGCC